>OY804601.1:29690089-29805585 GCA_963680895.1 Fragum sueziense
TTTCGGCCAATGCCAGGTGTCCGGACCCCCCCCCCCCCCCCCCCAATCCCTCTAGATCTGCCCATGCAACATCTTTGACTCCAAAATTTGTTGTTTGGTAATGTGTTTAGAGTTTCAAAATGTGTTTGTTGTACCGGTCGATTAACTTTTTAACAAATTGAATATTTCTAGACTGCTCTTAATTAAAAAAGAATTATACATCTATGAGAAATAGTTATGTCTAATATTATAATATCATTATATGACATGTGTTATGATAGCACAGAAAATTTTGAAGGAAAAGGAGAAATTGCTGATTTTCAAGAGGATCAGCCGAAAGATTTGATTAACTTCATATATATTGCGTCTTGAAATAATGTTGTCTGTCACACCTTTGAATTTTAGACCACCTTAGAATTACCGTATTCTGTTCGAGAAAGGGTTGATAAAATATTGCAATTTCTCTATTTTTCAGTCACTGATGTACACCAAGTTGCAGTTTTGGACTTACAGTGTTGAATATAGACAAGTTCTAATTGTTTTTTACTAGAAGGACTGATCTTGACTTTATGTTGATACATGTATATACAACAAAGCAGATTAATTTTGTTACAAATAGGATTTGATGATTTGAAGAGATGAAAATTGTAATATTATGTGATATTTTTATCTTATGTTATACTTTGTATACTTGCCCATTCTTTGCCACACACAAAGGTTTAAATATGAATAACTCTTTCTGTGATGACCAGATTTAGACTGATCCAAATTGAAAGATGTTGCAGACAACTATATCAATGTAATGTTAACTACACTGTATAGTATTTCTGCCCTCTGATAAAGAAAACATTTAAACTAAACAAAGGATAAAATAATTGTAGTCAGCTTTGTCGTCTTTTGTCAAAATGTCCAAAAAAGATCCTTCTACTTCAAAGAACCCTACAAGGGTTGTTTGAGAAAGGTGAAGTTGTACCTTTTTCAAACAATGATACTTGATGTGCCAAAAGAACATGTTTTGAAAACGTTGAATGAAAAGAGAATAATGACAGAAAAAATGGGCATTCTTTAAGGTATGCGACCCATCATTAGCATCAAAGAGCCAGAGGCGAATTTGAAAAGTGTTAGTATTTCTTAAACTGTGTTACTTTTCCATTTCAAATACAAACATATGTAACATCTCATAAGCATTTTGAACAGTTTAGAATTTTGAATTAATGCATACAAATGGAAATATTTGACTAAAATGTTCAAAATTACCTACCTTGCATATGAATATAGAGTGAAATAATATTTCTAAACTATTTTATTCTTAAGCATAATCCGGCATGATGAATCAACTTATGTGAAGTGCTTATACAAATGTGTGCAATTTGATGCATTTCATATGGATAGAAGGTGGCGTTTCTAATGATGGGCTGTATACCTTAAATCAATCTTGATCTTGATAAGTATTCTTTAGATTTAGATATATAAGATCTTGACAGATGTGTTCCTAATGCTTCATACTTTATAAATTTATGTCATCCCCTCATCTAAATTTCAGAAAAAAAAATTAACAAAGAATGGAACACTCCGAGTCATGGAACACTGCAATTTGATTTATCATTGTGATTGCAACTTCAAAAAAAAATCTGTGTTTAACCCATTCCCACATAAATTTTTAATGGTGCATTTTGTAACCCTGATAGATATGGGCTTTGGTAAAGCATTGTTGAAAATGAAGAGATTGCTTGTGACAAGCAATTGTTTCATTTCCCACAATGGTTTCCACCCAGAAAGCCAAAACAATGTTTGGTAAAAAAACAGAAAAAAAGAGTTGTCTATGTAGAACAGAGCAACATATAAGGGAAGGGGGCAGGGAAAAGGTAAATTTCAAATCCAAACCCTATGTTGTTCTGTCCCTCTGTCTGTCCGTCTGTCTGTCAGTCCGAAACTCAACATTGTCATTGTTGTGGGTACTCATTTTTTTATTTGCCTTAGTGGGACAATACAATCAGTTCCCAAAGTATGTGGTTTGATGAACAGTAAAATGAAATGTTTCATTGGGAATAGCCACCAATTTCTCTTATTTGTATCTCTTGAGATTAAGTTAGCTTGCCCTATGCATTTCCCAAACTAGACCTTGTTTTGGAATCTCTAATACAAAACGCCTGAGATAAATGAGAAAAAAGAAGATATATGTTGATATATAGAACAATTTCTCCTTTGTCTAAAAAATTTCAATGCATTATTTACAAAACCCCATTCTTTATAGCCTGTATTTTTGTGAAATTAGCAGCTTTTGTATTGGTCAAGTCTAAAAATTGGCTTTTAGATTTTTACAGCATTATTTATTGACATGGATCAAATTTTGAGGAAAAGAAAATCTTACGAGATGGAGATATATAGTCCAATTTGGTGTCAATTTATGAACTATTTTACCACTTTTCATTTTATAAAATTGTTACCATGGTAACCAAACCTTTAGATCTAATATTATATGTATTTAATATTAAAATTGTAACATATGGTATAAACTTTTAGATATGATAGGCATTTTTAAATGACATCATGGTTTTAATAGAAGTGAACAATTGCCACTTAAAAACAGTCGATAAATAGTTATTTTCTATAACAAAAGCAGCATAAAAACTGGTGATTAGATTTGTTTGTGGTTTCCTTGGCAACCATTTCTTTATATAAAAATTGAATTTTCATAACAAAAATTTCTTGCAAGAGGAAGAAAGACAGACCAAAATGGTGTCAATTTATGGACTAATTGACCACTTTTTTCAATTTATAAAATCTGTTACCATGGTAACCAAAACTTAAAATCAAATAGAAATATGACCCTTTGAAATTAAGGATGTTATATTTACTAATTTTTATGTGTATCCATCAAAAAAATAAATTTTTGAAGATTAAATGGTGTAATAATGTATAAAAATCATTGACTCTGGATTTTTCAATAATTGAATTATCTCCCTTTAATGATCGGAAAATGTAAAAAAATGAAAAAAATGCAGAAAAAAGTACATACATAGCAATATTCTCTGACATTTTGGGTTCTTATATTTGTAAATGACTTGATAATATTAGCTTGGGTTTCACTAGATTTTTTGGGTTGAAAATGTCATTTTTTGTAAAAAAATGAAAATTTACTCATTTCGGACTTAATTATCTCTGATTTCGATTTTTCCTGGAAATTGTTTTTATGCTACAACGGTAAAGTACATGAAGGTGTTATATATATGCCAATAACTTGTATCTATTCCTTTCCTTTGTTTTTGAAAATAAACATTGAAAATTGACCCAAAAAGCCCCCTTTTTGTCTGAATTTGAATTACCTCCCTTTTTATTCCTTAATAAATGTTGAAAAGCTTGTGTGAATTCGACTTAAAATCATTCCAAATAATTGTTCAATAGTTAAATGACAATATGTCAGAGTTGTTTCTTAATTAGTTTTCTACAGAAGGGAGTTATTTAAGCTGAAAATATAGAAAAAATGCCATTTTTCAAGAAAAAAATCGTATAAAAGTCGTTGCCATGGTTACCGAAATTGAATTTTTGAATTTTTTTCAACATTTTTGCAAAACTGGAGACATATTACACCAACCTACCAAATATCAATAAAATCTGTTGACCCCCATGTAGCAGTGATTGCATGATTTTTACAGAGAACTGTACTTAATTATCACATCATAATTAACGCTTTTCTGACCAAAACCCTGGGATTTTTAAAGAATATATTAACTAGACGGTACGTGCGTACACAATTTATTCGTGTAAATGGGCTGGTAAAGCTAAAACTTGACAATTAGGACTATAAATGTGAACGCTTCCCGCGTTCGGTTTGCACTTAAAAACTAGACAGTCCTGGCGGCCTGGAAGCGCTCCACAGGCCTGATTGTTTGTCTTGTTGAATGCAATTTCAAAGGTTCAGGCTGCGCAAACAAGCAAATGCATGACCAAGCTGAAAATAACAAGCAAGTAAGATCGTATGGTCAGTAAGACTTCTGTGAAAGTTCTGTATTGATTAGTTAATACTAATGGTTGCAAAAGTGAAAATAAAGCCGAAAATGGCAATTTTTGTCAATTTCAAGGGCACATAACTCATATGAAATTCAGATCAAGCTGAAAATTACACCAAGGCAAGATCTTATAGTCACCAACATTATGTACAAATTTTGTCTTGATTGGTCAAAATTTTGTAGTAGCTAGAATGAAAACAAAGTCAAAATAGAGTCGAAAATGGCAATTTTGTCAATTTAAAGGGCACATAACTCATGATGTAAAATTCAGATCAAGCTGAAAATTATGCCAAGGCAAGATCTTATGGTCACCAACATTCTGTACAAGTTTTGTCTTGATTTGTCAATATTTGTAGTTGCTAGAGTGAAAACAAAGTCAAAATAGAGCCGAAAATGGCAATTCTGTCAATTCCAAGGGCACATAACTCATGATGTAAAATTCAGATCAAGCTGAAAATTATACCAAGGTAAGATCTTATGGTCACCAACATTCTGTCTCTGTTTTGTCTTAATTGGTCGATATTTGTAGTTGCTAGAGTGAAAGCAATGTCAAAATAGAGCCGAAAATGGCAATTTTGTCAATTTCAAGGGCACATAACTCATGATGTAAAATTCAGATCAAGCTGAAAATTATACCAATGCAAGATCTTATAGTCACCAACATTCTGTTATAGTTTTGTATTGATTGGTTAACATTTGTGGATTTTAGAGTAAAATTAAAGTCAAAACCAGCTATTTTTGACATTCAAGGGCAGATAATTCAGGTTATTCTGATTCAATCCAAATTCTTTGAAGGAATCTGAGAGAGGGTCACCCAAGGATCATTCTTGTGAAGTTTGATTGAAATCCATCTGGTAGTTTCTGAGGAGAAGATTTTTAAAGAAAAAGTTTACGGACGGACGGACGGACGGACGCACGGACGCACGACGGACACACCGCCATGACAATAGCCCGCTGGCCTGTCGGCCAGTGGAGCTAAAAACTTTGGCTCGAATGTTTGAAGAAACCACTGGATTTCGGGCAGAGTGAGTTAGAGCCGGGAATAGCCCTCTCAAAAGCGCGTTACGTGCACTTTATCTCTTCAAAATCCGTAGAGTATAAGCTGAGAAATTAAACAAAACATACCTTGAAGCGGGCGATTTTTCCGTGTGGACGCTTCCAAAAAGTCACGTGGGTTACCCACCGTGTAGTTATACTCAATTCAAGATACTAGCTTAACCTGAGGTTAAAGGTGGTCTTTGGACTTCCTTTAATGTTGAAATTTTGAGATTAACCTGACGTCAAAATTTTTCATTTGGTGTCAAATAATCCATACATAAAAGTTTCATGGTAACAGCACTTTGTGATGCCAAATTGTTTACATTTTTACACAAAAGACTTCCAATGTCACGTAAATCTCCATGTGAATGGCCATGTAACAGGAAGACTACCTACATCATCATGCAACAAGTTTATCGAGTAGAAACAAATCTTTCATAGAGTACAAAGAATTAGGTAGTGTAATCACTTTTGTCAAGTAAATTCATGCTTGACCATTCCTCGTTCCTGTGATTAAATCAATAAATCAATTAGTATTTATACAAATATATAAATAACTGTATGATTATATAAATCATTTGAGTTGAAAAACAAAGTATATTTATCCAGAGATCATGTGCCTATCAAGATTACTTCGACATAACCGGAGTTCGACTTATCGATTATGATTATTTTTGACGAAAACGATTTTTAAACATTTTTGATGGGCATCATACGTGTCCATGATTGAAATATAGTAGGAAAAGGAAAGAAATTGCTCGAAACGAGCAATTTCTATCCTTTTCCGACTAAATTTCAATGGCCATATTTGTTTCGGAATTCATTTTGATATCCATATGTTGAGGATGGGACGTGACTTTCACTTTGACTTAAGCGGAATTTCGACTTATCCGATGTCGAGATAACAAGTGTTGACTGTACAATAAATCGCCCATCAACATAACAAGGGATAGTAAAAGAACTTTCATTCTGTAATGAATTTTATGAATGAAAAATTTGAAAAAGATGCAAAACAATAAAATAACATGCTCATGAGTTTGAGTTAGTATGACAAAAAGAATAGGTAACCTTTTTTCTCTGTTTTGAACCCTGTGAAAATGAAATATTTATCTCACACATCTTCGCTGAAACATGGTCTACATATTTTGGTGTTTTATTGAAACATGTTTTGAGATCAAGGCCCTGCTTTCAGTGGCGGATCCAGGGGGGGTTCGGGGGGTTCAAACGAACCCCCCTATGTAGCCTGATTATTTCATTTTCATGCAGAAATTCAGTCAAAATTGGATAATACTTAAAAAACGAACCCCCCTCACAGAAATCCTGGATCCGCCGCTGGCTTTACTAACAACATTTTGTCCGTTTTTTCCATGAATTTGAATGTACAACTCAACATTCAATTTTATTGGCCCTGAGACATTTCTAATTCAATCAGTCAGATGTCTTATAACATAATTTATGCTAACAAATGTTCATTACTCAAAACAGGCCCAGATCAATACATTCCATTTGAATTTCTGAAGCCTCTTATGCAAGTCTTCATGAAGTATATACTTTTTGAAAATACTTTAATTTTCAACACATATTTTTTTTTCAACCTATATGTTAATGATATCACCCAATTTTAACTGGTGACACAGCCATCCTCTTGGAAAATCAATCATTTTGTCCCCTGGTTAGAGTAACATTACACATCTTTTCCATCAACCATTTTTATTGAACAACAAAGTGTATGTCTGAGATGAAATTAATCAAGAGGACTTTTCTCATCCGAAAATTGTGTCCTATATCACATTACTTCAGAAATGTCTTGCAGATTGAACATAAATCCATCATAAAAATTGTTTAAGAAAAATTCATGCCAGACAATAAAAATGTTCAGCTCTGTAAGGACATTTATGTCCAAATGAGCATCAAAGAAAATGATAGAATTTAACCCTTTCCCAAACGACAAAATTTTAGGGTTGTCCTATTCAAAAGCTGCTGCAGATGGCGAAATTGATGTTTAAAAGGAAGAAATTGGTGTACAAATAGCACAGAAAATATTGAGACAAAAGGAGAAACTGCTGGTTATCAGCAGTTTCTTCTTTTGTTTCAATGTTTTCCCAAACCTTTTCTATTAGGGACGTCAAAACCAGGTCTTGTTTGGGAAACGGTTAAAGCATTCCCTATACCTACCCACGATAAAACAGACTTAATTATTTCTGCATTCTGCAAGATCCAATAAGGCATTTAGAAAATGTTCTTCAGTAATTCAGTTGCATGTTAAAGTGTTGTTGTTGTTGTTGTTGTTTAAAACTAATACAAAGATTCAATTGCTGCGGATTTTTTTTCCAATTTTCAAACTTAAATGAAATCTTACCGCAAATAATGCAAATGAAAGTTGTCAAACGAACAGAAAATAAATGTAGTGACATAATATGGGGAATCAGGGAACAAAAATTTGTTAAAACATGCACTGTATTTATATAAGATATTTTGCACAAAAAATTTGAGTTGATTTCTTGTTTTATTTCATGTGAATTTCAATCAGTTTTGTCAAAAGCATACTTGAAGGTAGCATAATCATTTTTTCAAGTTTTTGTCCGACCTCCTTATGACAGATTTACGAGGACAATTCCTAAAATAGAAATTGACAAATAATGCTTTCCAAAACAAGCCCTGGTTTTGACATCTTTACTACAAAAAGCTTGGGAAATGATAAATGCCATAGTTGATAAACCCACCTCTTGGCCTTGAAGACTAAAGAAGCATGGTGCCCCAACCTCAGTGGCGACCATTTTTCTGTGCCAGCGTCGGCGTCGGACAATGTCCATCTTCCTCTCAATATGGTGGAACTTCATGTTGAACATTGGTGCATACTCCCAACCCTCTGTTGCAGCTTGCATCTGCTTTTCCTACAAACAAAGTAACGTAAATTTCAAGGCTGAAAGTTAAAAAAATTTACATAAAATAATTTTGAAACAAGCCTACATGTTTCTCTAGGGTACCTTCACTGAGTCACAAGATCTTAAATTATCAAAATTTTGAATCTAAGGTTTTTTTTAAAAGTAGATCTACTAGAATCAAATAAACAAAGCACCGGGCTGCTCTTAAAATGATTTCAGGCAATTGGTGTCATATGTGCAGATAAATATCTTCTTTTGCCAGATTTGCTGTCTAACAAATTCTTCATTCAAAACCTTTTACCAGATCTATACAATTCAAATATGAATTTGATTAAACATCTATGATTATATATTCTATTTGTTTATAGATTTTAATACTTTGTAAATGCAAAATCAGATGGTTTAATGAGATACTCATAATATTCACATACTCATAATATTCACAATCCAAATATTCTGAACAAAATTTTATGCAAATCCTAACCATTGCAGCGAAACAAGTTTTTTTTTTTTTTTTTCAAAGCAAATTATAAGCAATGGCATAAATGGGTCACAAACAATTCACTTTGATTCTGTGAAACAGCTAGCCTACAGTTAAGAGGCTAATGGTTTTCGAATATTATATATTTCATTTGTTATTCATCATACACTTTGTTATGGGTTCTCAATTGAATCATCTTATCAAGATGATTCAAATGAGTACCCATTACATAGGGTTTTGAATAGTACAAATGTAAAATGCATTTACCCTCACTTATCTCATGTTACTCTGCTATGAATGTAACAAAGGTGTCACACAGGGACTTTAAAATTTTCATGCAGTTAGGAATGTCAACATAAACTTAAAACAAATCAATCAAGCAACATTCATCAGATTTATTATTACTAAATTCGGGCTAGAGTTTGGAAAAGGGGCCCAAACTGCATTTGAGACTGTCAGAAGGGAGATGGTAATATCGTTGTATTGTGCAACTTTTATGAACAACATCCGAGAGCATCATCACTTCCCAATGACTTTTTTCAATTATGAGAAACAATCTTTTGCCAAGACAGGATTTGAATGTACGTATCAGGAGCAATATCTTTGGGTTGAATATTCTTATTAGTGTTGGATCACAGTTTATTTCATTATCTACAACATGAAGTGTGATCATTCCAACTCAATCCATGCTAACTCACCATGTAATCCTGTAATAATCATAGTTGAATTAATGGATCTTTAACAACTACAATTATCTAAACCCTTCCTAAACAAGATATGGTTTCAATGTCACTAATATGAAAATTGTAGTCAACCATTTTGCATCAATATTTATTGTGTTATTTCATATCCAAATCCATTTTTCAAAGATATCTATATTGTCATCTGCAGTGTTTTCAAATTGGAGTAGCATTAATTATTGTTGTTTGGAAAAATATTAGCCAACTCTATTCAAATGATCAAAGATCAAGAGGCAGTCAATTGTACACATCATGGAAAGTTGTCTTTAGAAGAAAATCTTATAGAAGAAGATGTGTTTGTGAAACACAAATGCCCCCTAAATGGCCAATGTTAAGTTTTCGGACAGACAGACGGATGGACAGACATGAGCTGATTTTCATTACGGGGACATAAAAATTAATCCTGCACCTAAAAATTGTAACACAAAAAACAAATTCCAAAATGACAGACTCATGGACAGACAAACCAATATTCATATTACTTTTATCTGCATTAAAGGTCAACTAGATCTAATTTAATAATTTATATTTCTATTCTAGTTATTATAGTGTGAAAAGTAATTAAAAACATTAATAATGGCTTTTATCTTCAGTAGAGTAGAAAAATTGAAAATACTATTTACCTTCTCCTTCTTTTGTTTAACATTTTCCACAAGTCGTCTAGATCTAACCCATCTACGTCTTCTACACAGATGGTATCGTTGTTCTACTGGTCCCAAACCATCAATAGTGGCCACAATACAATACTACGGTATATTAAGACTTGTCTAAATTCAAAGGTGTTGCAGACGACAATATCAACAGCATTGAACATTACATTGTTTTGTGTATTTGTACAGAAAACATTGAGGGAAATAAAGAAATTGCTGGTGACAAGCAATTTCTTCATTTCCCACAATGTTTTCCAAAGCCTTGGTTTTGTAGAGTGTCAAAAGGTGCCACTGTTTGGGCATGGGTTAAAAAGGAAGTTACCTTCTCCTTTTTCTGTTTGACATTTTCCACGAGTCGTCTAGATCTGACCCATCTTCGTCTTCTACACAGGTGGTATCGTCTTTCTACCGGTCCCCAACCACCAATAGTGGCCTCAACACAGTACTCAAAACCTGCAAACAAACAGAATATGGATCATACAGAGTGTATTGGTACACTTTTTGTTGATTGATTGAATGAATTTAACACATTTTTCAACTCTCATGGTCAATTGGTCCGAATGGAGCACCTAAACAAGGATACTAATTGTTTCTCTCACCAGTACTACCAAAACATCCTTTACATGCCTCTAGCTTCTCGCTCACATATATTTATGATTGTCTGATGTAACACAGTACAGTACACCATTTGTGATTAGTTACACAAATAATTGACCAAACCCCAAACGATAGATCACTCCGCCCATCGTAGAATCTAAGACAAACAATGGGAGCATTGGCATGTCGATTGTTTTGATTGTCAGTCTATAGATCGATACAATACCACATGCAACGAAGAATTTAAGACAAACAATGGGGTGTGTGGCATTTTTCTGATTATCAATGGTTTTGATTGACAGCCAGTGTTTCGTCAATTCTGCTGTTTGGGAAAGGGTTAATCTTTTATAATACAATCAATAGAATTTTGGATCAGCTTACCTTCTTCATCAACAGCTCTACTCAGATCAATCTGCCAGTCATCTTCCCACACCCAACCAGGGGACAAGTCTATCTCTACTTTAGATGGCATCTGGTCTCCTTTCTGTAATGTATAAATGAGTGTTATACAACAACTTGATATCGTAACTTTTATATCCATGAATATAGAGATATTTTCATCAACAGCTCTACTCAAATCAATCTGCCAGTCATCTTCCCACACCCAACCTGGAGACAAGTCTATCTCTACTTTAGATGGCATCTGGTCTCCTTTCTGTAATGTATAAATGAGTGTTATACAATAACATGATATCGGAACTTTTATATCCATGAATATAGAGATATTTTCATCTACAGTTCCATACTCAAATCAATCTGCCAGTCATCTTCCCACACCCAACCTGGAGACAAATCTATCTCTACTTTAGATGGCATCTGGTCTCCTTTCTGTAATGTATAAATGAGTGTTATACAATAACATGATATCGGAACTTTTATATCCATGAATATAGAGATATTTTCATCTACAGTTCCATACTCAAATCAATCTGCCAGTCATCTTCCCACACCCAACCTGGAGACAAATCTATCTCTACTTTAGATGGCATCTGGTCTCCTTTCTGTAATGTATAAATGAGTGTTATACAATAACATGATATCGGAACTTATATATCCATGAATATAGAGATATTTTCATCAACAGCTCTACTCAGATCAATCTGCCAGTCATCTTCCCACACCCAACCTGGAGACAAATCTATCTCTACTTTAGATGGCATCTGGTCTCCTTTCTGTAATGTATAAATGAGTGTTATACAATAACATGATATCGGAACTTATATATCCATGAATATAGAGATATTTTCATCAACAGCTCTACTCAAATCAATCTGCCAGTCATCTTCCCACACCCAACCTGGAGACAAGTCTATCTCTACTTTAGATGGCATCTGGTCTCCTTTCTGTAATGTATAAATGAGTGTTATACAATAACATGATATCGGAACTTATATATCCATGAATATAGAGATATTTTCATCAACAGCTCTACTCAGATCAATCTGCCAGTCATCTTCCCACACCCAACCTGGAGACAAATCTATCTCTACTTTAGATGGCATCTGGTCTCCTTTCTGTAATGTATAAATGAGTGTTATACAATAACATGATATCGGAACTTATATATCCATGAATATAGAGATATTTTCATCAACAGCTCTACTCAAATCAATCTGCCAGTCATCTTCCCACACCCAACCTGGAGACAAGTCTATCTCTACTTTAGATGGCATCTGATCTCCTTTCTGAAAAATTGTAAGAACAAATTTCAACAAGTTATTTTACTTTACTACATTATCCAACCACAAGTGGTCTATACAAGAAAATTCTAACTAAAATTTGTTCTTTTTCAAAGTTGGGATTTACTTTATCGTACATGAAATTGATATTTTAAAAAAAACTCAAACTACATACCATATTAGTCACAGTGTTACCACCGAAAAAATGTCTGCTTCAAGTATGTTTTGAGTACTTTTTCAGCTTATACTCTACAGATTTGACAAGATAAAGTGCACCCTACACTTCTCTGAGAGGGCCAATCCCAGTTTTAACTCACTCCGCACAAGTCTCATGGTTTCATCAAACATTCCAAATGAATGCTTTCGCTTGAATGTATGGAGAAACTATGGGGTTTGGTGCAGAGTGAGTAAGGATTGGGAATGGCCCTCTCAAAGGTGATGCAATTTATCTCGTCAAAATCCGTAGAGTAAAAGCTGAGAAATAGAACAAAACATACTTGAAGCAGAAGATTTTTTGGTTTCAATGCTTCCCGAAAGTCATGTGGGTTACCCATCGTATTAGTCCATGAATGTCCTGTGACCAGTATCCTTATTAAAGCAAGGTAAAATCTGACAATTTCTTCTTTCCCAATGATGTTTATATAAACAGACAACATACCACATTAGTCCACGGTCTAGATGACTCCACCCAATTAGTTCCTGGCAATCTCATCTGACATTCATAAACATCCTCAATGAATGTCCTGTGTCCTAATTAACCCATTACTGCAGAGTGGCGCCTTTTGAAACTGTCACAAGAATATACTAGGGGGAAAACATTGTGGAAAATGAAGAAATTGCTTGTGACAAGCAATTTCTTCATTTCTAACAATGTTTTCTACTCAGAAAGGGCAAAAAATGAAACCTTTCATACACTTAAAATCGTCATCTGCAGTGTCTTTGAATTTGGACCAGTTTGAAATTCTGCCATTTGGTAATTGGTTAAAGCCAGGTAAAATCCAGCAATTTCTCCTTTCCCAATGATGTTTATATAAACAATCTACCTACCACATTGGTCCATGGTCTAGATGACTCTACCCAGTTCGTTCCTGGTAATCTCATTTGACATTCATAAACATCCTCAATGAACGTCCTGTGTCCTGCATCTTTATCATACAACATACTGAAACGAAAACAAGGGAAATTCTTATTCACAAACAAAAGTTAACCCTTTTCCAAACAGCAAACATTTAAAATGATCCTTTCCAAAACTGCTGCAGAAACAAAATGGGTAATGACAAAGATAGGATTTGTGCACAGTATAGCATAGAATATATTCAGGCAAAAGGAGAAAATGCTGGTAATCAGCATTTTCTTCTTTTACCCAAATATTTTCCGAAGCTCTTGTTTATTAGGTATTTCAAAACCAGGTATTGTTTGAGAAAGGGTTAAATCAATCAAATAGGAAGATTTTGGACAAAATGTGACAGATGGTCAATTGTAAAACGATATTCATCCTTCATTAATTAGTGAAATTTTATGCCCTTCTTAAACAATAGATTTTTATCTTCTTCACTCAAAGTCATTCTAATATTATGTAGCATACGCTAAGAAATATGAGAATGGTGCTTATGATCCATTAAAAAAGATCAAGATATCAAAATGGGAGGTTTATCAGTCATGACTGAATAAGTCATTTGAAGCTGATCTGGAACCATTTTGGGCTCAAAGGCCTTAACCCTTTCCCAAACAAGACCTGGTTTTGACGTCCCTAATAGAAAAGGCTTGGGAAAACATTGAAACAAAAGAAGAAACTGCTGATAACCAGCAGTTTCTCATTTTGTCTCAATATTTTCTGTGCCATATTTTACACCAATCCTATCTTAAATAACTCCCATTTTGTCATTTTGGAAGTGGATTACCCTTAAATTTTGTCGTTTGGGAAAGGGTTAAGGGACCTTTTTTCGAGACCTTTGCTTATTTTGATAAACCATGCTGCATTGACATTACCTGAGTTCTGGATTAATGTACCACTCTCCATCCCATCTCCAGCCTGGTGGGGGCTCAAACTTCTCTTTGTATAACTTCACCTGGAATGAACAAGAACACAGGTCAACATGGGCAGACTAGGAATCCACATAAAGTAGAATCATTTACAGCAAATAGGTGTACAAAGAGAAGTATCTGTGGTCGAGAGGTAGGGCATTGGTTTCACAATCAAGAGGTTTAGAGTTTGATCCCCGGTAGTGTTATCATTGTTCATGGCTTGTGATTGGCCCACATATTTGGTGCCAGTACTGATGTATTTCCCAAGAAGCAGAATCGAGAGAAGTAAATTGTCTTCAATCTTCCATCCCTATTGATGTAAAATGAATAGGTTTAACTACACACATTACCATACAGATCTATCAGCTTATGTCTGTATTCATGACAGTAACATAACAAAGTATGCATGAAATAGTATTTCTTCTATTTTGTATTTTTATAACCAAATTGTATCACAAAACAACTTTTTGACTTCACTTTTAAGACATGACCAGATTTTAACTTCATGATAATAAGTAAAATGCTGAAAACAGCATTTTCCCTTCTTGTCTCAATATTTTCAATTTTATATTGCCCACAATCCAATGTCTTAATTTAATACCCATTTAAACGTCTCCAGCAGCTTTTGAATGGGACTATCCTATACTTTTGCACTTTGAGAAAGGGTTAATACAGAGTTTTAATTTGCTGAATTATATTTGTTATTGATGGGCAGATGTGGTCCCATTGCTGCAACTTTCCAAGTTGTAGGATAATTGCAACCCATTAACTTAGTCTGGCTTACCTGCCCCTAATACTGCGTTATTGGGTCAGGCACACATCATTCATGGATGCGCCCACTGGGCTGATATTTTACCAAAGGTAAAGAACAAAGTTCTTTATTTTTGTGAGCAGGGAAGGGTCATTAGAAGAGTAGATAGGTTTCGGTATATTTTTAACTCTAGCAATAAAAGTTTTACATGACCGCAACGCTAACCCGAATAAAACGGTTTTAAATTATGTACATGAATACTATATCAACGCAATTTGGATCAATTTCTTATCAGTAGTCCGATTAGCTCAGTGGTTAGAGCGTCTGCCTTGAATTCTAGAGGTCCCTGGTTCGAATCCCAAGAGTGATACATATTTTAGCCACACCCCTTTTCTTTTTACATTTTTCATACCAAATGGTTCTACAGATTTCAAAGACGTAATAAAAACACTTTTACCAATTATGTTTTAATTGCATGTTAGTGATTTCTAGAATAGTAAGGTTGAGAAAATGTATTAAAACAAAAAGTAGACGAAAAACATTTGCCCAACGTGGGATTCGATCCCTGGACCTCTGAAGTCAAAGTCAGACGCTCTACCACTGAGCTAATCGGACTACTGTTGGAAATGCTTCCAAATTGCCTTCATATAGTTTTCATGTACATAATTTAAAACCGTATTATTTCGGGGTAGCGTTGAGGTCATGAAAAACTTTTATTGCTAGTATTAAAAATATACCAAAACCTATCTACTCTTCTAATGACCCTTCCCTGCTCACAAAATTAAAGTACTTTGCTCTTTAACTTTGTAATTAAATGATACCACTGGAGGCGGCCATGTTTAGTGAGTGCCTGATGTACTAAAATACATAGTACGACAGGGAACCAGACTACCCATTAACTATGTATTGAACTAAGGGGAATTACTATCATAATACTATTCTATTAGATTGATCAAGGTTGTCTCCCTTGATAAATGATAGAAACATTTTTTGTTTTTTTTTTTCAAATATGCTCAACTTTGGTCCTTTCCCAAAATTTATGCATGTTATGCATTGATATTGTTTCTTTTTATGCTCTCATTGAGTTTTCTTGAATAAAAGAATTTGAATTTGAATTTTAAGTAATTCAAGACAATCTATACCCATACCTTTCCTTGACTGTCAGAAAATTTGGGTCTAGTCATAAGAGGTCCTCTATTACTCCAACTGCCTAAATAGTTCACCATGTTCTCATACTGAAATAATTCAAAATTGTAAAGAAGTTGTCCAAAAAGGGGTTAAAATTCCAATAAATCAACTGTCAGATAAATGAATCTTTGCCTACAGGCTGATAGCAATGTTTCTGAATCATGTGCAAAATGTGACAGCAATAGCTCTAGCTGAGACATAGTTACCGCAGATATAGATATATGACATGAGAGTTGCATGTAAAAACTCAACAATATTTCTTTACGTTCAGTTGCTTTGACTTTGTATAAGATGTTGCATACATTTTGTTTTAAGTGATTTTTCTCCAACACCTACCGTTTCAGCAAAGACGGCTAGTTCACCATCAGTCTGCATCTGGTGCCATGAGTCCTCCATGGTCTGTAGGCCATACCAAAGTTTGATTCTCAATAGTGCTGGTACCTCATGGTGCTTCTCTGCTTTATGGCCAGGATACTGAAAAGGAAAGCAATAATTTTATTTAACCCTTTCCCAAACAACAAAATTTTAGGGTGTTCCAGATCAAAAGCTGATGGAGACAACAATATTGATGTCAGAAAGGAAGGAATTTGTGAAGAATATAACACAGAAAACATTGAGACAAAAGGAGAAACTGCTGGTTGTCAGCAGTTTCTTCTTTTGTTTCAATGTTTTCCAAAGCCTTTCCTAATAAGAACGTCAAAACCCGGTCTTGTTTGGGAAAGGGTTAAGGCTTAAAGTCTGTTTTTATCAGAAGACAAGCTGCATATCAATTGATTCGTTTGTGGAAGAAAAGTGTGGTAAATGAAGAAATAGCTTGCCGCATGCAACTTCTTCATTTTTCACAGTGTTTTCTGAAGTTTTTATCTTGAGGGGGAGTCAAAATGTGTCATTATGTGTAAATAAGTTGAACTCAAAAGGCTATGTTTATAATATTCACACATACTCTTCATTAAGAAGATGTCATCAGTCCATGTAAGAGCATAAAATTATACTGAAACTCCCAACTAGAAGCACGCAAATTACCTTAAGTTGTAAAGTCTGCATCTTGCCACAGAATCTTCCACAATACAGTGGATTCTTCGAGTAGTACAACTGATTGGCAGGGATTCTGAAATATGCCACTCGCTTCTCACCGCTGATCATCCAAACTATAACATCCGGCATAGAGTTCTGGGGCTGAAATCATCAAATTTATGTCATAACAAGGATGCAACACAATGAAAGGCAACAAGAGCCGTCAGAGACGGACAATGCTCCCCGAATAAGGCTTTGTCACAATAAATGTATGCGTTACAGAGCTAAGATTAAGCTAACAAACGATAAGCCCCCTTTTTCCATGACATACTTTTTAAACGCAAATTTCAAGTAGTTTATTGTCAAGGGCATCTGATTTGCTATTCAAATATGAAATTTCATCAAATTCTGACCATTAGACTATGAGAAATTAGAGAAAAAGTGTATTTGACCTTAAGTCCCCTTTTCCCATGACGAGGCCTCAAATCCAAAAACTGGGAAAAGTACATCGGCATTATGTCATAGGGAGTTTACATGGTAAGTTTCATTTGATTTGGCCCAAGGGTTATAGAGAAATTGCTTCGGACGGACGGACGGACGGAATGACGGACGGACGGACAGACGAAGCGGCGACTATATGCTCTCCCTTCGGGGAGCATAATAAAATGGTTGTAGACAAAATTAATGTTTTCAAAGAAGACAATGTATCATGGTAAAAAACATGAAGAAGTTTTTGCTGTACAGTTGATTAGCTGGGATTCCAAAATATGCCACTCAACTTTGTCCACTTATCATCCATACTTTAACATCTAAAAGGGAGTTCTGAGGCTGTAGTATAATCATTTTTTTATCAGTCCTTGGCATGTGCATAGAAAAGCATTACCCTAAAACATCATTTAGTGTGCAGACGCTGTAGCTTATCAAATTCATTTCCATGAGACAAACAAGAGCCGTCAGAGACGGACAATGCTCCCCGAATAAGGCATTGTCACAATAAATGTATGCCATGCAGAGCTTACATAAAGCTAGCAAATGTTAAGCCCCCTTTTTGCATGACATATTTTTATAACCAAATTTCACATAGTTTATTGTCAAGGCCATCTGATTTACTACTCAAATATGAAATTTCATCAAATTCTGACCATTAGACAAGGAGAAATTAGAGAAAAACTATATTTTACCTTAAGTCCCCTTTTCCCATGACGAGGCCTCAAATCAAAAAACCGGGAAGAGTACATCGGCATTATGTCATAGGGAGTTCACATGGTAAGTTTCAATTGATTTGGCCCAAGGGTTATGGAGAAATCACTTCGGACGGACGGACGGAATGACGGACGGACAGGACGGACGGACGGACAAAGCGGCGACTATATGCTCTCCCTTCGGGGAGCATAATAAATAGCCATAAACACACAAGAGACAAAACAGGAAGCCTAACTAAAACTTGACTGCATGTCAGATTCACAAGAGAGAATTCATAGTTGATTTCTTAAGAGTCCAGTACTTCATTCATTGTTACAATTTTGGGGATTTCAATTTCTCAATGTTTATGAATAGGAAGACAGCAATGTTGAGCCCATGAATTGGAAGGTCAAGATTTTATTACATACCTCAACAGCTAGGTTCTTGAGAACCTGTGCATAGTTCTCTAGTTCACTCAGGGCCTCATCAATATCAGTGGCATTTTCTCTAAACTGTGTTGCTGTCTCTATCAAACATTCTAACTCTGATTTTCTGTAATCTGATAATAGTTTATCTAGCTCTGTTGGTAAATGTGTGCCTTTAACTGGCTCTGGGAGAGGTTTCCTGCAAATGAAAGAAAAAACATTGAGGGAAAAGAATATAGTGCAATGGTAGGTATTGACCATTTAAGGTTCAAATCATGTGACAGATGAAACAGTCTAACTTTCTTCCTAAAATATAAATTGTGTTACTGAATTTATTTAGATTTTCAGTTGCTATTCATTTAAATTTGAGACTGTCTCTGTCATTGATTTCTGCTATGAAACAGCAAGAGGGCCAGAATGGCCCTATATCGCTCACCTGAAAGAAGTTTAACCCTTTCCCAAACGGCAAAATTTTAGGGTGATCCTCTTCAAAAACTGCCAAAAATTCACAAAAATGGATTATTAAAGATAGAATTTGTGTAAAATATTGCATGGAAAATATTGAGACAAAAGGAGAAACTGCTGGTTATCAGCAGTTCCTTCTTTTGTTTCAATGTTTTCCCAAGCATTTTCTATAAGGGACGTCAAAACCAGGTCTTGTTTGGGAAAGGGTTAAGACAAAGAGTCACCCAAGGAACATTTCTGCCAAGTGTGGTTCAAATTGGGCCAATGGTTGATTTTTAAAGAATTTTCTTAGAATTTTTCTAAGTCCAATAAGTCATGCCCCTGCCACACCCACTTTTTCAGACGAAACAAAAATTCACATTTTTTTTAAAGAGTCACCAAAGGAACATTTCTGCCAAGTTTGGTTCAAATTGGGCCAATGATTGATTTTTAAAGAATTTTCTTATGATTTCTCCAAGTCTGATAAGTGCTGACCTGCCATGCCCACAATTTTGGACGAATGAAAAATCCGCGTACAAATCTTAAGAAGGGTCACCTAAGGAACATTCCTGCCAAATTTGGTTCTTTTTGGCCCAATGGTTAAGGAGAAGAAGATTTTTGAAGAATTTTTTAACAATTTCTCTTGGTTAGATATGCCCTGCCACGCCCACAGTTTTTGACGAAACTATTAATTTATGAACAAATGTTGAAAAGTGTCACTCAAGAAACAATTCTGCAAAGTTTGGTTCAAATTGGCACATTGGTTGATTTTTAAAGAATTTTCTCAGGATTTCTCTATGGCCGGAAAGCCCCTTCCTCCCTGCCACGCCCTCATTTTTTGACAAATGTAAAAATTTGTGAATCAATTTTGAAAAGAGAGAATCAGAGAACATTCCTGCAAAGTCTGCTCCAAATTGGCCCAACGGTTAATTTCTAAAGAATTTTCTTATGATTTCTTTAAGTCTGATAAGCCACTTTCTCCCTGCCACGGCCACAACTTTTTACAAATGAAAATATTTGTGTACAAATTTTAAAAAGAAAGGCTTTTAAGGCACATCCCTACAAAGTCTGGTTCAAATTGGCCCAATGGTTGATTTTTAAAGAATTTTCTTATGATTTATTTAAGTCTGATAAGCCCCTTTCTCCCTGCCCCGGCCACATTTTTTGACGAATCAAAAATCTGCGAACAAATTTTGAGAAGGGTCACTCAAGGAACAATTCTGCCAAGTTTGGATCAAATTGGCCCAATGGTTGATTTTTAAAGAATTTTTATAGGATTTCTCTAAGTCCAATAAGCCCCGCCCTGCCACGCCCACATTTTTTGACGAATCAAAAATCTGCCAACAAGTTTTGAGAAAGGTCACTCAAGGAACATTCCTGCCAAGTTTGGTCAAAATTGGCCTGTTGGTTTTGGAGAAGAAGATGTTTCAAGAAATTGTTGACGGACGGACAGACGGACGATGAGTGACCACAATAGCTCACCTCGAGCACTTTGTGCTCAGGTGAGCTAATAAGACTTTGGAGAAAGTGGGACATAACTGACTTACTTGCAGTTGACAACCAGTTGATCTAGGGCAGTTATCAGAAGCTGAGCCAACTCTGGTGTTGGTAATTTGGCCTTGATTCCAACCTTCACTTGTTCTAGGCTTGCATCCTAAAGTAGAAAACGTAATGTTAGTAAAATCATAGCATACTATTTCAAAATACACGGGGCTCTAGGTAAGAAAGAATGATTGCAAATTAATATAACCCATTACGAAACAATTCAATTTTTGACCGGTCTAAATTCAAAGATGTTGTAGACCACAATTTCAAATGAATAGAATTCTACATTCTTTTGTCTTGTGGGGTAGAAAACATCGTGGAAAATGAAGAAATTGCTTGTGACAAGCAATTTCTTCGTTTTCCGCTATGTTTTTCAAAGCCATTATCTTGTAGGGAGTCAAAAAGAGTCATTGTGTGGTAATGGGTTAAGTGAAAAGTTTTGATTCTAGTCAGTGCTTGGACTATGGTCGATACTTTTCACACTTCCCAGAAGGTCTCTTTAAGCATGACAGGTCAAATACATGTAATCCATGACTTACCAAAGCAGCTACAATTCCCTCAAAGTAGTTCAGAGTTTCAAGTCTCCATCCTATATCCTCAACGTTGGCCTCAACCACAACAGGTTTAGTTTCTCCCAATGGTAGAAAATAACAGTGGAAAAGTGACAAGTTTTGAAACTTGTTAGTCGGTGCAGTTCGCGCAGACTGATTAGGATATGTGCTTTTCACTCTTCCCAGAAATTCTCTTTTAGCATGACGGGTAACATATGAGTTATTTATCAATATATCTTTCATATCAGTAGCTCTGTTAAACAAAAGCCTGTAATCCATGACTTACCAAAGCAGCCACAATTCCCTCAAAGTAGTTGAGGGTTTCTAGCCTCCATCCTATATCCTCAAAGTTAGCATCAACAACAACACAAGGTTTAGTACCTTTGTTTACAAAAGCCTGTAATCCATGACTTACCAAAGCAGCCACAATTCCCTCAAAGTAGTTGAGGGTTTCAAGTCTCCATCCTATATCCTCAAAGTTAGCGTCGACAACAACACAAGGTTTGGTTCCTTTGTTTACAAAAGCCTGTAATCCATGACTTACCAAAGCAGCCACAATTCCCTCAAAGTAGTTGAGGGTTTCAAGTCTCCATCCTATATCCTCAAAGTTAGCATCAACCACAACACAAGGTTTGGTACCTTTGTTTACAAAAGCTTGTAATCTATGACTTACCAAAGCAGCCACAATTCCCTCAAAGTAGTTGAGAGTTTCAAGTCTCCATCCTATATCCTCAAAGTTAGCGTCGACCACAACACAAGGTTTGGTTCCTCCCCAGGGTAGAAAGTAGTAGTGGGAACCGTCAAACACAGCATTTGTAGGCTGGGTCGTCGAGGCACATGGGGCAATGTACTCGTCCAGCTTGTTACCATAGTTACCTGGAAGATATGGGATATATTACAGAAAGAGAATCTACACAGAAGTTCTTTTTTTCAAAATGGCAAAACAAGTCATCACCGACTCCTCTCTTAAGAATATCTCAAACATTTTAATTTCTAACCAAAATTATAGATGGAGTTTTACAATATGCTTCTACTTCTTAGTTTTATTTGAAATAGCTTAGTGACAAGGCAACATCACTTGAATTAAACTTAAAATTCCAGCATGTTAACATTTCGTCAACGTGACAAGACCTTTAGTACTGGTGTTATGCAGCAAAATTAAGATCTTTTTTGACATATAAGTACTCACCGATACTAATTTCAAACTCGACAGGAGCATCTATAGCACTGATCATCGTTGCATTGAAGAAGGCTGCATGTAACTTGTACTTTCTCTTTCTCATGAATTTCTGAAATATAGAATATCTTGGTTAGATACTTATGCCTAAATAGCAAAACTATTGAAGTGTACGTAATAATGATATCCATCATTCCTCCCCTTCCCTTAACTTTATTAGTGTTATTTTTTTCTTCAAATCTAATGACACCAATTTGCCACCAAATCATCTAAACTGGTTACCGCCCCTGAAAACTACAACATGTTCAAGGTCAGGTACACCCTAATCGGTCAGAAAAATGACCATGCATCTGCAAAAGGGCAACTGCAAAAGTAGTGTCCCTTGATAAAGAAGCAGCTTTCAAGTGTGTTAGAGTAATGTCCCTTGATGAAAGCGCACACTTTACCTTTTGAAACAGCAGCTCTGATTGGTTGAATATTTTAATTGATTTTTTCTATGCACCAAGCTGCTTCATTGGTTGTGTATATCAACTAATCAAAGGATACCGTTTTTTAAGATGTTAATGTTTATACCAGGAGTACCAGAGTAATCAAAACCATCATACCTGTACTTTCAGGACATCTTCTGGAGAGATATCTTCCACAGGCAGACTTGGTAATTCTCCTCCTATTGTCTTTAGTTCCACCATACACCGGCCTCTAAATGCAACACCTTCTCCCTGGAATTACAAGAACTATCAATGAGCTAACTAATACCCCCGGGTCACCAGTTGGAACAGGATGTCACATTAACCAGCTAGGTTGACCTTGAATAGCAAAGAAATTTCTTCATGCCAATGTCCATGTCATGTTGAACGTTCCTGAGAATTTTTATCAAAATCCATCCAACCATTTGGGAGGAGTTGTGCTGACGAGAACTGTGGACAGACAGGCTGATTCCTATAGATCTCCAACTTTAAAGGGGGGGGGGGGGAAGGTATAACAACAATTGTTTAATTGAAGTTATATTGCATGTTTTTCACTGAACTGCTATGGTCAAATTGCGGCAGCTGGAGCACCTAACCATGGATTCCTGTTGTTTCTCTCACCAGGACTACCACAACATCCTCTCTAAGACTCCAGCTGCTCCCCACATAGGCTTTTGATTATCCAACTATTGCTGGGAGACAAGTGTCGATAATGATGTATGCTGTGGTGGTGGGAATTGAACTGGGACCTCATGAGTGAGAGCCTTATGCACTACCATTTGGTGCAGTACCATTTGTGCTATGGTTACAGCCCGTTGCATCTAACCATATATTCCTGGCATTTTCTTTGCACTAAAACTTTAATAAATGCAATTTAAACTGTAGTTTTAGCATTTTTGAATGTAGTCATAAAATGTGAGTTACCTTTCCTTGATTAAGGTCATCATATTCATCAGGCAGCTCAGAAAATTCTCGAGGTGAGCCATAGAAGTTCACAAAACATGGTCCAAATGTTGGCAGAAATCCTGTTTGAAAGATACAAGTTCTGTATTAATATGCATTTCACACACGAAATGAAATTTATAATTTGGATCCTTGTAATCAACTACTAACTTACTTAACCCTTTCCCAAACGTCAAAATTTTAGGGTGATCCACTTCAAAATCTGCCACAAAAGATAAAATGGATGTTCTTAAAGATAGGATTTGGGTAAAATATGACACAGAAAATATTGAGACAAAAGGAGAAACTGCTGGTTATCAGCAGTTTCTTCTTTTCTTTCAATGTTTTCCCAAGCCTTTTCTATTAGGGACATCAAAACCAGGCCTTGTTTGGGAAAGGGTTAACTTGAAAGCTCTAAATTCTTGATATCCTTATAGGTTATCTCTACTCTTTATATAATTTTTACATATGAAATTTTAAAAAACAAAATTGATTTGACAATTTGCACTCTTGTAATCAAAGAATAAATCTACTCAACAAACTGAATGTAATAAGTCTAAACTTAGTAATCTTTATCAAATAATTTTGTAAAGAGGAAATATTTCTTAATATCAGTTTTGAGAGAATTCAAAAGAATCTTTATAGACCAAGTTTAGTCACACAAGTCATTCTGTGAGTTCCAAAACCAATTTATTACATTGAAATGGCATAACAACAAGGCATCCATATACAAACCAATTTTGACAAATGTCATCATTTTCTTATAAAGGAAAATAAATGTGAAACTTGTGTAATCAGTATTGTTAGAATACTTGTCATGCTTCTCTTGGAATATTCAACCTACTGTGGCAGGCAGTACAGAACAAGATCAGTCGGCACATACATACAGTCTGATCTAGTTCTTCATTGCATGATTGCTTTACCTAAGTATGACAAGGATTAATAAACATGTCTTTGTCAAAAAAACAACACATATCCAAATCCAGCTATCTCAAGCTACAGTCAGTCAATAATTACTAGGAAGAACATTCTACAATCACACAAGTACACACAAAACCATAATGCAATAACTAGAATGACTGACAAGGACAACCTAGTTCAAATCCGAAAAATTGCCAAACTACAGACAATTGAAAAACTGTATGCAGAACTTGTTTAACTTTGTTGAATATGAATTCTTTGAATATGATGTTTTAATCCCATTTGAATTGTTGATGCTCAACTGTTTTTAGGCATTTCATGCACAGGTACAAATCAAATCTAAGGCATCAACTGTTCATCCCATGAAGGTGATCACTCTATTCTAATGGTGACAAAATGACTTGTCAATTGTAAGATAGTATATTGGCCAAACCTTGATTCAGACCTATGCAGAAACATGTCTTGGATTGATAGAATCTAATATTACCAAACAAGTTATCAGAGCTTGGAATGAATTCTTTTAATGCACATAAAAGATTCAATTTTCTATCAAATCTAATACTAAGCAAACAAAATCCTATTCTAAAATATTGCTCTGTTCAATATGTTTGTAGATATGTGTGAAGCATGTTTTTAAATGTGGCATAGAGTTGCGTGTTATCAGGCATTTAGGATTTACTAGGCAAGGGCTAAGGAATTTGAGAAAATGTAGGTAAAAAAGAAACATTCCGGGAAGTGCTTCAGCTTTACTTGTGAATTGTCATAAGTGTTTGTGTGTGAATGCATTTGTGTGGGAAAAAGACTGCAACAGTTCACTCTTTTTAAGAATACAAACTTACCCCCACCCACTGTGAGAATGAATATGCATATAAAATACAAGAGGACCATGATGGTCCTATATCGCTCACCTGAACCAAAATGATATAAGCAACACTTTTCTTCATTTCAAAAAATATTTATGACTTTAAGACTGAAAACGAACTTATGGTCAATAACATTGTGAAAATCGAACTCATCCAAGATTTCATCGTGCCCAACATTGTGTCCAAGATTTGTCTTGTTTGATAAATAATTGTAGATTCTGGAGTATAAACAAGGTCGAAAACAGCCGAAAACAGCAATTTTGCCAAATTCAAGGGGACATAACTCGACTTTCTAGTCAGATCAGGCTGAAAATCAAATTCATCCGAGATCTTATGATATCCAACACTGTGTCCAAGATTTGTCTTAATTGATAAATAATAGTAGATTATAGAGTGTAAACAATGTCAAAAACAGCCGAAATCGGCAATTTTATCAAATTCAAGGGGACATAACTCTCCATTTTTTTATCAGATTGGACTGAAAATCAAACTTATCCAAGATCTTATGGTCTCAAACATTGTGTTCAAGTTTTGTCTTAATTGATAAATAATAGTAGATTATAGAGTGTAAACAATGTCAAAAACAGCCGAAATCGGCAATTTTATCAAATTCAAGGGCACATAACTCTCAACTTTCAGGTCAGATCAGACTGAAAATCAAACTCATATGAGATCTTATGGTCTCCAACCTTGTGTCCAAAATTTGTCTTGATTGGTCAAAAATTGTAGATTCTAGAGTGTAAATAAGGTCAAAAACAGTCAAAAACGGCAATTTTGTCAAATTCAAGGGCTCATAACTCTTGTCTTTCTGGTCAGATCAGAAAATCGAACTCATCCGAGATCTTATGGTCTGCAATGTTATGTCCAAGATTTGTCTTGATTGATCAATAATTGTAGATGCTAGAGTGTAAACAATGTCAAAACTAAGTATTTTTCGCATTCAAGGGCAGATAACTCCTGACTTTCTAGTTCGATCTGACCCATAATCGAACTCATCCGAGATCTTATGGCCATACATGTTTTGACCAAGTTTGGTCAAGATTGGCTTATATTTGTAGATGCTAGAGTGTAAACACGAAATTGTGGACGGACTGACGGACGGACGGACAGACAGACGGACGACGGACAAAAAGTGACCACAATAGCTCATCTTGAGCACTTGGTGCTCAGGTGAGCTAATAATGTATAATAAAAACTTGAGCCAATTCCTGGAAAAAGTCCCTCATAGCATTTGAGATAGCCATGTTTCAATCAGCCAGTGCCTAAGTGCAGTCTGACTAGAATTGACTCTGCTGTCTAAGGGTTGCTACAGGTCATGAAGAAGCTAGCAGAGAACAGCATGGTTCTTGATTAGACTGTGTGTATACTCAGGCTGATCTGGAAGCATGTTGGGCTCAGGAAGCATGTTGGGCTCAGAAGCCTTAAAGGACCTTTTACCAGATCCTGGTTCAAATGTGTAAGGACAAAATCTTCATTCAAAGCAGTTGAAGTAAACATACATGCAGATTCTACATTTAGCCAGGGCACTTCAAACCTTTTTCCAAGCAATCCCTAGTTTGGTGTCTTTAAAAGAGAAGGCTTTTGAAAGCACAGAGGGTAAAGTCGAAATGCTGGCAATCAAACTTTTCTCAGTACTCCTAAATGTTTTCCATGCTATGGTCTTATTAATTTGGCAACATTAAAATGTTGCCGGTCAGGAAATGTTTAGATTGTTCATTGATAGAAATACAGTCTTCATGACTAAGTATGACGGATACTCAAGAAAATAGAAATACAATGCAATAATCATTTAATTGGTAAGTTAGATCTAGTCCTGGTTTATATTTCCACGGTGTATAATCATGTGACTCAGAATTTCCGATAATCTTCAATATCTTTATTAATACTTGACGAATTTGAATTCAGTTTGAAGCAGAGAATGTTGGAAAATGCCAGGAATAAGCTGGACGTGTTGGATTTTTTAAAAAATCAATTGTTAAAAAAGTTATTGCAGATAAACCAAAATTTTGGTTTATCTTCAATAACTTTTTTATCAGTTGAGTTTTCAAAAATCAACCATGTCCATCTAATGTGTGACGTCTGTCCACATTCTCTGCTTCAAACTGAATTCAAATCGGTCCAGTATTTACAAAATTATTGAAGATTTTCGGAAAATATTGTATCACATGATTATCCACCGTGATTTCTTTTTAAGATTTTTTTTATATATAACAACTCTCCCAAGACAATGATTGCAATATTGTAATTAACATCTTCACTTTCAAAAATATTTATTTTGTAAGTACATGCAACAAACTAATGTTATAGAAAACATCTTAGATTTACATTAGTAATCACCTGACAGTATAAATTGTCAATAAGAAAAATCTATTTAATGCTAAATTTCCTTAAAAATGAATCTTGTTAAAATAAGAAATAAAAAAAATCATAACAAAAATAAGAATAATAGTACCATCATTTCCATCTAAAATGGATAAGGTCATTTTTAAATAAATTAGAATCAAGAATTTCAAAGCAGTGATACCATGTATAGTTGTATTATTATGTAAGCATTCAGCTAGACTATTAGATACATTATGTGCAGGGGTATTATATGGAGGCTACATAGCTACTTAGAACCAATTTTCCAAACAATCACTGATTTTAATGTTCCTATTGTAAAGAGCTTTGGTATTATTAGAGAAATGATATTGCTGCCTGTACACATTTTCTTCTTTCCCTTTCATGCTATTGAACTAAAATTTCAAGTTTTGGGGCACAGTCACTTGTTCTTGACTGCAACACCTTTCAATTTTGAAACAGTCTCAAGTTTTGGAAAAAGGTTGGTTAATCTACATGCAAATTAGTATCACTGATATTTTCAGAAATGTCTTCTTCAAGAATTCTCATAACTTTTTCATCATACTGTATGTTCTAATTCATGTAATGCTATCATCCTATTTCCTATTATCAGCAAGTCTAATGTTTATAGTTGCCATGCATCCATCTATGCTTTTGAAAATATCATAAATGATTGATACTTATGTTACAGATCTATATATATGTATATAGAGATCACTTTAAAAGAATCGGATAACTAACAAGAACAATAATACACTTTCACAAACATTCATAATTATTGCACATAAACATACATCTATCATTATCAATGGGGAAGGAGGCAAAGGGAGGGGAAGCATGAATTGGTATTGAAAACAAAGTAAGATGACAATCAAAATATGCGCTACAGTCAAGTTATGATATTACAGCAAGTGTTTACAATGTTAGCTAAACTTACAAAGGAAAAGAATTTGTAATTTGATTTTCAATACAATGTTTTTGCATGTGTTGGTTAGAATCTTGCAGGTGTGAGACACCTGCAAGATTCAAACCACCATATGCAAAATTACGGAGGTTTTGAGTATGATATTGTGTTGTTTACCCTAGCAAATTTTGTAAACATGTGCCATAATATCCTGACTGGACTAAAAATTTATTTGGTGTGTGGAAAACCATGACGGATAATCACAAGACTCAGAATTTCGGAAAATCATTAATATTTTTGTTAATACTTGGCCAATTTGAATTCGTTTGGAAGCAGAGAAAGTAGGAAAATGCCAGAAATACACGGGATGTGGTGTATTTTTGAACAAGAGGCCCCAGAGGGCCTGAATCGCTCCACTGGCTAAAATAAAAGAATTATCTCATGATTTCCTGTAAGCCTTGCACTGCGGAATCTTGAAAAGAGTCACCCAAAGAACATTTCTGCCAAGTTTGGTCTGAAACCCATTGGTTTATTTTTAAAGAATTATTTCATGGTTTGTCCAATTCTTATAAGCCCTGTCCTGCCACACCCACATTAATAGACTGATCAAAATTTCACAAACAAATTAAGTAAAGGGCTACCCAAAGAACATTACAGCCAAAAATCCACCACGTCCATCTAATGCCTGACGTCTGTCCACCTTCTCTGCTTCAAAACAAATTCAAATCAGTTCTGTATTAACAATATTTTTGAAGATTTTCTAAACTTGTTGTATCACATGATTATCCACCATGAAACTAAACTGCAAATCAAAATAACATAAAAATAAATACCCAGGTCTCCAGGTGATGAGATGCCAGACATAGAAATAAATGTGGTGCCGATCGTGTCGTCCTCCGTTAATCTGTCCCTAAACATTCAACGCAAACAAAACAGAAAAACATAACTTATAAAGCTGAACCATGGAGGATAGGGTAAATAATAACTTGCATGGTGCCCAGGCGGGATTTCTGTAAACATTTGCTGCAAAGATTTTCTGAAAATGAACATCATCATGTATGATAGCCTTCCATAAATAACACGGAAATAATTTGGAAAAATTTAATTTCTTTCAATCTCTACTGCTTTTTAATTTCAAAGATTCAAAGATTCTTTTATTTTAACTTTGAAAAGGTTTTACCTGTACTAACAAATGAATTAAAATTAATGCACTGAAGTTTTGAACTTTCTTTGGCAAAAATATGATGGTGTTCATTTTCAAATCCATCAACTAAAATGTGGAATTACAAGGTTAAAGCACACAGGTTGCCCACATAAAACGTAAAGGAAAGAAGGTCATCATTTTTCTTCCATCAGCCTCCTCTCAAAACCCATTTGGCCTGCCAATGTTACTCTGTTTCTCATATTTTGTATTTACATGATTTTGGATTGAAAATCACAATCCAACATAAAAATTCCAAAATGAGTATAATGATAAATATAAATCAGAATTGTTAGTTACACACCTTTTCCCCTTAAAAACATGCTGTTATTTTATATTTTCAAAATATTGTTTGTTAAACACAAATAAAGCTGGAAAGGATACTTTTTTCTTACATAAATACTAACTTAAGTATGGATTTAGCACCAAATTGGATGAAATCTAACCAGTTTTATAGAATTTTAAACTTTCCATACCAAGTTGAACAGGTAATTTTCTGCACCTACTTTGTATCATCAAAAATTTTCAAATCAAGTCCTATGTGTGTCTATCTTTTAGAAATGAACTTTTGTTCACACCAATTTCTTTGAACATGTAAAAACACATTCAGCATAAACTGAAAATAATTTGTTACAAGTCAGTTTCACACAATATTGTTGGCTGCATTTGAAAAACACTGTATCTATAGCTTATCCAAGCTGTAGTTAAGACATAGTCAAATGTAGACAACGATATATGGTCAAGTATCCAAACTTAGCCCCCAAAAAGAAGAGATCTGATAAAAAAAACTTGATTATTGTGTGGCATTATAATTTATTATTACTAGCTCAAAGGCTATACATAGATTACAGATGTACAAATGACATTATATTAGTGATTTTACAACAAAGAAAATACCCTCTATATTCATGGATATAAACAATTGATAATTGATATATCTTTAATTTCTCATTATCTAAGCAAGATAGCCAGAGCTAGCTGGAAATGGAAATGTTTTTTTTCCAGTCTAGCTCTCAATTCATATATGAGCGAGATAAATGCATGAATACTGTTGTACATTGGTCAAAAGGACCAGTTGCATTAAAGTTTATCATATGTTTTATTTGTAATATGCATAAACTAATGATTATACAGTTTTCAATTAAGACCAATGATCATAATGTATTCCATGAATATAGATCCCTGTAATTAACAAAACTACACAGGTGATACAATAAACCATGAAGGGTAGAAATTAAAGACAGCAAAGTAACATAACAGGGCTGGTCATTTCATATAAAGCAGATTAATCTGTGAGCACTGTCTTTGCTTTGGCCACAAAATTATTTTAAGGTATTCCACCCATAGTTAGATACCAAACACAATGTGCAAATTCCAAATCGGCTTTGCCATTTTACATGACAACAGAAATTGCCAAGGGTACCTGGATTCCAATAATCCAGAAAACCCCTGTGTCAGTAAGAACTGATTAATTCAATTTTTGTCTCAAAGCGTATCCCTTAATGAAGCTATGATGAAGGGACCAGCCCAGTTTTCCATTCCTGCGTAAAATAATTGTTTTAGAGAAGCGCTAAAAGGTCTGTGTATCACAAACCATTTTCTCCAAGTGCAGAAATCATCGAAGTTAGCACCCAGGCAGATGCTATTGTGTCATCCTCAGTCAATCTATCCCTATATAATAAACCATCATCGTAAATATCTCATGACTAAAAATAATAAATTACAACATTTTGACAGAAGAACTGCCAGACAACAGCCAGACAAGAAGTAGGCGCATCTGTCATGATTTTATACATCTGAATTACCATAATGTGTTTGAAAGATGCGATTGAATAAAATTTTGATATTCAAGGGGGGGGATCAAATTCAATCTTCCTATAGACATAGAGCTTCCTTTAGCTGCAGTATCAAACATTTCTGCTAAAAAGAACGAACATTTTCTAAAGTCATCAGGTGAGGGCATCATGTCAGATTTTGCTATACTACATAAGCATCAACATTGTAACAAAAATTAATGCATGATGCCTGAAACTTTTTTGTAACCTTATTACATTTGAGGCAGAATCTGGAAAAATGTCCTTTATAGCATTTGGGACAGTCATGTTTCGAGGCCACCATCTGCCCAAGTGCAGTGTGGCCAGGATCAATGCTACACCTCTACTGTTGCTACAGGCCATGACGAAGCTATTGGAAAACAACATGGTTCTAGATCTGACTGCATTGTATACACAGGCTGATCTGGAATCAAGTTGGGCTCAAAAGCCTAAGGGACATTTTTCCAGATCCTGGCTCATTTGAATTATCAAAGAGATTCAAACAATTTCGCTATTAGTCACTTGAAAAGTTTGATGTTTTTCATAACTTTTTTACATCAATATAGATCTATGCCCTTAAATTAGTTGATGAAAATTGGTAACTAGTATTTGATACTTTTCCCCCAAGTTAATGGCAATACAAGATAAAGGGTTATTAAATTTGGACCTTGCCCACAAACATGACAAAACAAGGTATTAATATGATTACTTCAAAACAAATTGTTGTTTTCATTCATTTAGTAACTTCAATTAATTAATGATAAGTGTATGGATAATCATATTAATCAAATGTGAACCATGATGCTGAAAGAGACCTTGGAAGTCTGCAAAGTATCAATCCTGTTCTGTCTGCAAAGACTACGCAGACTAACTAGGATCAACTGTTCACTCTAAGGTAATATTCTGGATCTAGAATGTTTTTTTCTGTCATTCAATAATGATATGGACTTCCAAGAAGGTCCCTTAAAGCGTGAACATGTTTGAAAACATGCATCAAAGTAGTAATGGCTTCAAGTATAGTCAATAACTCTATAAAGCGAAAGTGACTGCATTTGTTAAAAATATCCATTTCATAACCAGAACACACTGTTATTGGTACTATTAGTTTGAAAAATGTTTCAGTTTTCAAGTCTTTTCCTAATATTTTTCATCATAACACTTTTAAGTTCCTGCTTGCAGCTATTTTTTCCTTCTCTTACAAATCAAAGCAAAATAGTCAACAGTTTCTTCGAAATAAATAATTTATTTCATATAATTTCATTAAAAATGCCATCACTCTCTCTTTCCTTGAGGTTTGGTAAATCAAAAACTCATCCCTTTTATCATAAACTATAATTACGATAAGACTTAACATAGTATAGATTTCATATTTCACACAAGACCTTAGTCATGAACTCTTTGGCATAAACTTCTAAAATGATCTTCTTCAAACGACAAAATCTATGCTTCTCCAATATCAAAAGTGATGCAGACAATGATTAACCCTTTCCCAAACGACCAAACTTTGGTCTGGCCCAATTTAAAGTTACTGCAGACGACAAAATGAGTATTGATTAAAAAAGAATTTGTCTACAATATAGCACAGAAAGTATTGAGGTAAAAAAAGAAAATGTTGAATATCAGCATTTTCTTCTTTTGCCTCAATGTTTTCCCAAGCTTCTTCTAATATGGATGTCAAAACCAGACCTTATTTGGGAAAGGATTATACAATATTTCGATGATCATTTGATGCAGGAGGCTGTTTAGAAATGAATAATACAAAATATCATTACTCACCAGTCTCTCATGGACAATTTTATTCTTTCACACATGGACGGGAACTAAAAGTATAAATGCAATGTACATGTGTTAATTTTAACCCATTCCTACATAATGACCCCTTTTGATGCCCCACAAAATAAACTGCTTAGAGAAAACATTGCATGTGACAAGCAATTTCTTCATTTCCCACAATGTTTTTTAACCAGAAGGAAATGGCATTAACCCAATTTTTTTCGGGAATGGACGATTTGAAACAATTAATGAATCTGAACCATAATCTTGTGTACAATCTTTGGTCCTTTTGAATGGACACATAGTAGAAAATGAAATTGTTTGTCACAAGCAATTTCTTCATTGTCCACCATGGATTCCAAAAGCTATTATCTTATAGGACGTCAAAATATGTCAGTGTGTGGTAATGGGTTAAAAGTGGCATGACCAGTGTTACTGACCAAGTTACTGCAGCTTGACTTGCTGTCCTCAAATTTTCTTAAGTCCAATTTACTAATTATGCAATATTCTAATAGAATTTTCTGATGTTAATAGATAACATTCAGATCTTTAAGACAATCTGATTAAATACAGAACGTTTCATCTTATTTAATACAGTAACATCTGACAGTCACCAGTAAGAGGTCATGTTCACTGACCCCGGGAATTCAGATGTTGATTAATTTTAACCAAGCCGATCAAATCTTTTGTTGTATATGGTGTTCCATGACAAACTCATGCAAACATGTGGTTCTGCACATAAATGAGTTGTCATTACACTGTAGTTTTCAGTTTTAAACAATTTTAGATTTTCGCAACATTTGTTTGATTGTTCACAGGAAAAGATCATTGAAGATGACCCCTAACAGGTAATTGTCATATGTAACTGTAAAGTTATCATTGTATTTCAATCAAATTGATTTGTTTGATAAATGATAAATCAAGTATGAAATTTGATCACCTACCTGAAGCCCTATCCTGAGGGTCTGATTGAAGTCTGGATGGTCATTACAATACATAATCTTGGACTGGATCAGTATTTTCTTCTTTTGCCTCAATGTTTTCCAAACTCATCCTAACTTAATGATTCCTTTTGATGCCCCATTAGATTAAGGCTTTGGAAAACATTGTGGTAAACTAGAATATCACTGAAAGTGATCATACCCCCCAAAAGTGCAGTTTTTGTGCATTTTGAGAAGTTGATTTCATTTAAACTGGGAGCTGTTCAATTGGAAAAATAGAGCTAACAAAAAATCAACAGACCAAACAACACATGTAAATGTTGCAAAAAATACCAATTTCCAACAAAAGGACATAGCTCATTAAACAATCCCCAAGCCCAGCCCTACCATGCTGATATTTTTCAATAAACCAAAAATTCACAACCATGTATTGAAGACAGTCAATAAAGGTACATTCCTGTAAGATTTGGTTCAAATTTACCGTATAATTGCTTTTTAAAGAATTTTCTCTCATGATTTCGTTAAGTCTGATAAGCCCTGCCCTGCCATTACCACATTTTTTGCAAATCAAAAATTCACGAACAAATTTTGAAATAAGTCACCAAATGAACATTCCTGCCAATTATGGTAACAAAACACCAAATCAAAAATTCCCGATCAAGTTTTGAAAAGAGTCACCCAAGGAACATTCCTGCCAAGTTTGGTAAGAATTGGCTCAGTGATTAAGGAGGAGAAGAGTTTTGAAGAATTATCTGACAATTTCTCGAAGTCGGATTAGCCCCGCCCCGCCACACCCACATTTTTTGACGAATCAAAAATTCATGAACATACATTGCATACAATCGATCAAGGGACATTAGTGCCAACTTTAATTCAAAATGGTCCAATAATTGATTTTTAAAGAATTTTCACATGATTTCTCTAAGTCCAATAAGCCCTGCCCTGCCACACCCACAATTTTTGACAAATCAAAAATTCGAGAACAAGTTTTGAAAAGGGTCACCCAAGGAACATTCCTGCCAAGTTTAGTAAGAATTGGTACAGTGGTTAAGGAGGAGAAGATTTTTGAAGAATTATCTAACGATTTCTCAAAGTCAGATAAGCCCCGCCCTGCCACGCCAACATTTTTTGGCGAATGAAAAAATCATGACCATACATTGAATACAATCACGCAAGGGTCATTCCTGTCAAATTGGCCTAATAATTGATTTTTAAAGATTTTTCTCATGATTTCTCTAAGTCTGATAAGCCCCCGCCCTGCCACGCCCACAATTTTTGACGAATCAAAATTTCATGAACAAGTTTTGAAAAGGATCACCCAAGGAACATTCCTGCCAAATTTATTAAGAATTGGCACAGTTGTTAAGGAGGAGAAGATTTTTGAAGAATTATCTAACAATTTCTCGAAGTCGGATAAGCCCCGCCCTGCCACGCCAACATTTTTTGGCAAATGAAAAAATCATGAGCATACATTGAATAGAATCACCCAAGCGTCAGTCCTGTCAAGTTTGGTTCAAATTGGCCAAAAAATTGATTTTTAAAGAATTTTCACATGATTTCTCCAAGTCGGATAAGCCCCGCCCTGCCACGCCCACCTTTTTTGGCGAATGAAAAAATCATGAGCATACATTCAATACAAGAGGACCATGATGGTCCTAAATCGCTCACCTGAATCAAGATGACAAGAGTGATAATGGCAATTTTGTCAAGTTCATAGGCATGAAACTTATAAGGACTTTCTGTTTGGAAACAATTAAGAAATAATTTTGTTCCATTCGATCCTGTAAGGTTGGGTATGAATTAGCACAATTGTTGAGTTAGTTAATTTTCAACAATTATTTCATGATTTCGCAATATACAACATAGGGCTAATTTTCAAAGCATACTGATCTGTTAGAGATTGATCATTTATGATAGGCTCAATTAACAAGATTTTGTCTGTGATTGATAGAATATAGTGAAAGATTACCATCTGATAAGCTAAAGCTAATCCCTTATTTGTTTACATAAGATAAACATGGGGCCAGCCTGAGAGCAACAGATAAGGGAAAAAGAAAATTGGCCCAATGGTTGATTTTTAAAGAATTTTCTTATGATTTCTCTAAGTCTGATAAGCCCTTCCTCCCTGCCATGCCCACATTTTTTGACCAATGGAAAAATTTGTGAACACATTTTGAAAAGAGTAACTCAAGGAACATTCCAGTAAAGTCTGGTTCAATTGGGCACAATGGTTGATTTTTAAAGAATTTTCTTATGATTTCTTTAAGTCCGATAAGCCCCTTCCTCCCTGCCACACCCACATTTTTTGACGAATCAAAAATCCGCGAACAAGTTTTGAGAAGGGTCACTCAAGGAACCTTCCAGCAAAGTCTGCTTCAATTGGGCACAATGGTTGATTTTTAAAGAATTTTCTTATGATTTCTCTAAGTCTAATAAACCCCTTTCTCCCTGCCACAGTCACAGTTTTTTACAAATGAAAAAAACTGTGAACAAATTTTGAAAAGAGAGACTCAAAGAACATTCCTGCAAAGTCTGCTTAAAATTGGCCCAATGGTTGATTTTTAAAGAATTTTCTTATGATTTCTCCAAGTCTGATAAGCCCCTTTCTCCCTGCCAAGGCCACATTTTTTTACAAATGAAAAGATTTGTGGACAAATTTTGAAAAGAATGACTCAAGGCACATTCCTGCAAGGTCTGGTTCAAATTGGCCCAATGGTTGATTTTTAAAGAATTTTCTTATGATTTCTTTAAGTCTAATAAGCCCCTTTATCCCTGCCACGGCCATGTTTTTTTTGTTTTTTTTTTTTTCAAATGTAAAATTTCTGAACAAATTTTGAAAAGAATGACTTAAAGCACATTCCTGCCAACTATGGTTCAAATTGGCCCAATGGTTGATTTTTAAAGAATTTTCTTATGATTTCTCCAAGTCTGATAAGCCCCTTTTTCCCCTGCCATGGCCACAATTTTTGACAAATGAAACAAATTGTGAACAAATTTTGAAAAGAATGACTCAAGGCACATTCCTGCAAAGTATGGTTAAAATTGGCCCAATGGTTGATTTTTAAAGAATTTTCTTATGATTTCTCTAAGTCTAATAAGCCCCTTTCTCACTGCCACGGCCACATTTTTGGACAAATATAAAAATTTGTGAACAAATTTTGAAAAGAGTGACTCAAGGAATATTCCTGCCGAGTTTGGTTCAATTGGGCCCAATGGTTGATTTTTAAAGAATTTTCTTATGATTTCTAGTCTAATCAGCCCCTTTCTCCCTGCCACGCCCACATTTTTTGACAAATCAAAAATGTACGAACAAGTTTTGGAAAGTGTCACACAAGGAACATTCCTGCCAAGTTTGGTCAAAATTGGTCCAATGGTTTAGGAGGAGAAGATGTTGAAAGAAATTGTGGACGGACGGACAGATGGACGGACGGACGGACGGACAGACGGACGGACGACGGACAAAAAGCGACCACAATAGCTCACCTTGAGCACTTCGTGCTCAGGTGAGCTAATAATCACTCAAGGGTCATTCCTGCCAAGTTTGGTTCAAATTGGCCTGATAATTGATTTTTAAAGATTTTTCACATGATTTCTCTAAGTCCGATAAGCCCCGCCCTGCCACGCCCACAATTTTTGACGAATCAAAAATTCACGAACAAGTTTTGAACCCAAGGAACATTCCTGCCAAGTTTGGTAATAATTGGCCCAGTGGTTGAGGAGGAGAAGATTTTTGAAGAATTATCTAACGATTTCTCGAAGTCGGATAAGCCCCGCCCTGCCACGCCCACCTTTTTTGGCGAATGAAAAAATCATGAGCATACATTCAATATAATCACTCAAGGGTCAGTCCTGTCAAGTTTGGTTCAAATTGGACTAATAATTGATTTTTAAAGATTTTTCACATGATTTCTCAAAGTCCGATAAGCCCCGCCCTGCCACGCCCACAATTTTTGACAAATCAAAAATTCACGAACAAGTTTTGAAAAGGGTCACCCAAGGAACATTCCTGCCAAGTTTAGTAAGAATTGGCACAGTGGTTAAGGAGGAGAAGATTTTTGAAGAATTATCTAACGATTTCTCCAAGTCGGATAAGCCCCGCCCTGCCACGCCCACATTTTTTGGCGAATGAAAAAATCATGAGCATACATTTAATATAATCACTCAAGGGTCATTCCTGCCAAGTTTGGTTCAAATTGGCCTGATAATTGATTTTTAAAAAATTTTCACATGATTTCTCTAAGTCCGATAAGCCCCGCCCTGCCACGCCCACAATTTTTGACGAATCAAAAATTCACGAACAAGTTTTGAAAAGGGTCACCCAAGGAACATTCCTGCCAAGTTTGGTAAGAATTGGTACAGTGGTTGAGGAGGAGAAGATTTTTGAAGAATTATCTAACGATTTCTCCAAGTTCGATAAGCCCCGCCCTGCCACGCCCACAATTTTTGACGAATCAAAAATTCACGAACAAGTTTTGAAAAGGGTCACCCAAGGAACATTCCTGCCAAGTTTGGTAAGAATTGGTACAGTGGTTGAGGAGGAGAAGATTTTTGAAGAATTATCTAACGATTTCTCCAAGTCGGATAAGCCCCGCCCTGCCACGCCCACATTTTTTGGCGAATGAAAAAATCATGAGCATACATTGAATATAATCACTCAAGGGTCATTCCTGCCCAGTTTGGTTCAAATTGGCCTGATAATTGATTTTTAAAGATTTTTCACATGATTTCTCTAAGTCCGATAAGCCCCGCCCTGCCACGCCCACAATTTTTGACGAATCAAAAATTCATGAACAAGTTTTGAAAAGGGTCACCCAAGGAACATTCCTGCCAAGTTTGGTAAGAATTGGCCCAGTGGTTGAGGAGGAGAAGATTTTTGAAGAATTATCTAACGATTTCTCCAAGTCTGATAAGCCCCGCCCTGCCACGCCCACATTTTTTGGCGAATGAAAAAATCATGAGCATACATTGAATATAATCACTCAAGGGTCATTCCTGCCCAGTTTGGTTCAAATTGGCCTGATAATTGATTTTTAAAGATTTTTCACATGATTTCTCTAAGTCCGATAAGCCCCGCCCTGCCACGCCCACAATTTTTGACGAATCAAAAATTCACGAACAAGTTTTGAAAAGGGTCACCCAAGGAACATTCCTGCCAAGTTTGGTAAGAATTGGCCCAGTGGTTGAGGAGGAGAAGATGTTTAAAGAAACAAGAGTGCCTGAAAGGCACTGATATCGCTCACCTGAGTTCTTCCTGTATTTGATTGTGTATGATATAAATTTTGTTGTGAACAAATATATAAGTCGTATCAAATTATTGTTAATAAAGTTTCATAATTTCCAATGAATGCAATGCTGTCACATTAGTATTCAATCATATTGCATGTAGTGACATCTTAAATATTGAATATCATGTGCTGTTCCAGTTTGATTTTTATAACCAAGATTTAACTTTTACAATTAAATTTTTAAACATCAGAATGATACATTACAAGCATTAATATGCTTAATATTTTAAGCCCCTCCTTGCCTCATCAACATTTATTAACCTGTCAAAAATTTACAACAAAGTGTTTGAAAAGAGTAACTCAATGAGCATTTTGCTATACTTGGTTTAAATTGGCCCCATAATTGATTTTTGAAGAATTTCTGTACGACTTTTTTAAGTCTGATAAGCCCTACCCTGCCACACTCATTTTTTTTAACAAATCAAAAATTCACAAACAATATTATTGTTACAAAGAGTCACTCAAGCAACATCCCTGGTACAAATTGGCCCAACAGTTGATTTTTCTTATCATTTCTCCTAGTTGAATAAGTCCCACCCTGCCATGTCCACATTTTTTACGAATCAGAAATTTGTAATAAAAATAAAAAGGGGTACTTAAGGAACATTCCTGAATAATTTGGTATAATTTGGTCCAACGGTTAAGGAGAAGAAAATTTTCAAAGAATTGTTTAATGATTTCTCCAAGTCTGATAAGCCCCGCCCTGCCATGCCTACATTTTTTGACAAATAAAAAAATTCATGAACACACATTGAAAACAGTCACTCAAGAAACAGATCTGCCAAGTTTACTTCAAATTTGACCAATGGTTGATTTTTAAAGATTTTTTTTCATGATTTCTCTAAGTCTGATAAGCCCCGCCCTGCCTGCCCACATTTTTTGACGAATCAAAAATTTGAAAACAAGTTTTGCAAAGGGTCACCAAAGGAACATTTCTGCCAAGTTTGGTAAAAATTGACTCATTGGTTAAGGAAAAGAAGATTTTTGAAAAATTATGTAACAATTTCTCTAAGTCTGATAAGCCCCGCCCTGCCATGCCCTCATTTTTTGACGAATCAAAAATTTCTTGACACACAGTGAAGACAGTCACTCAAGAAACATTCCAGCCAATATTGGTACAAATTGGATAAACATTTGATTTTTAAAGAATTATTTAACAATTTCTCAAATTCTGATAAGCCCCACTCTGCCACGCCCACATTTTTTGACGAATCAAAAATTTGAAAACAAGTATTGAAAAGGGTCACCCAAGGAACATTTCTGCCAACTTTGGTAAAAATTGACATGATGGTTAAGGAGAAGAAGATTTTTGAAGAATTATTTAATAATTTCTCTAAGTCTGATAAGCCCCGCCCTGCCACGCCCACATTTTTTGACGAATCAAAAGTTTGAAAACAAGTTTTGAAAAGGGTCACCAAAGGAACATCTCTGCCAATTTTGGTAAAACTCGACTCAATGGTTAAGGAGAAGAAGATTTTTGAAGAATTATTTAACAATTTCTCTAAGTCTGATAAGCCCCGCCCTGCCACACCCACATTTTTTGACGAATCAAAAATTTGAAAACAAGTTTTGAAAAGGGTCACCCAAGGAACATTTCTGCCAACTTTGGTAGAAATTGACTCAATGGTTCAGGAGAAGAAGATTTTTGAAGAATTATTCAACAATTTCTCTAAGTCTGATAAGCCCCGCCCTGCCACGCCCACATTTTTTGACGAATCAAAAATTTGAAAACAAGTTTTGAAAAGGGTCACCCAAGGAACATTTCTGCCAACTTTGGTAGAAATTGACTCAATGGTTAAGGAGAAGAAGATTTTTGAAGAATTATTTAACAATTTCTCTAAGTCTGATAAGCCCCGCCCTGCCACGCCCACATTTTTTGACGAATCAAAAATTTGAAAACAAGTTTTGAAAAGGGTCACCCAAGGAACATTTCTGCCAACTTTGGTAGAAATTGACTCAATGGTTAAGGAGAAGAAGATTTTTGAAGAATTATTTAACAATTTCTCTAAGTCTGATAAGCCCCGCCCTGCCACGCCCACATTTTTTGACGAATCAAAAATCTGAAAGCAAGTTTTGAAAAGGGTCACCCAGGGAACATGCCTGCCAAGTTTGGTTAGGATTGGCCCAGTGGTTAAGGAGGAGAAGATGTTTAAAGAAATTATTGACGACTTCCGACGCACAACGCACGACGCACGCCGGACACAGGGTGATCACAAAAGCTCACCTTGAGCATGTTGCTCAGGTGAGCTAAAAAAGTTTGGGCCGCTTGGCCCCTGGAGTTGAAAAGTGATGGGCCATATTTGCAAATAGTGTGTCAAATGGCCCGGGCCCACTGTCAATCTGAAGCTCTGTAAGCCCCGCCCTGCCACACCCACAATTTTTGACGAATTAAAAATTCATGAGCATGTGTTGAAAACAGTCACTCAAGGGACATTTTTGCCAAGCTTGATTCTAATTGGCCTGATAATTGATTTTTAAAGATTTTTCACATGATTTCTCCAAGTCCGATAAGCCCCGCCCTGCCACGCCCACAATTTTTGACGAATCAAAAATTCACGAACAAGTTTTGAAAAGGGTCACCCAATAAACACATCTGCCAAGTTTGGAAAGAATTGGCCAGGTGGTTGAGGAGAAGAAGACTTTTGAAGAATTACCTAAAGATTTCTTTTAGTCTGATAAGCCCCGCCCTGCCACGCCCACAATTTTTGACAAATCAAAAATTCACCAACAAGTTTTGAAAAGGGTCACCCAATAAACATTCCTTTCAAGTTTGGTAAGAATCAGCCCAATGGTTAAGGAGAAGAAGATTTTTGAATAACTATCTTACGATTTCTCGAAGTCTGATAAGCCCCGCCCTGGCCCGCCAACAATTTTCACCGAATCAAAAATTCATGAGCATGTGTTGAAAACAGTCACTCAAGGGACATTTCTGCCAAGCTGGATTCAAATTGGCCTGATAATTGATTTTTAAAGATTTTTCACATGATTTCTCTAAGTTCGATAAGCCCCGCCCTGCCACGCCCACAATATTTGACGAATCAAAAATTCACGAACAAGTTTTGAAAAGGGTCACTCAAGGAACATTTCTGCCAAGTTTGGAAATAATTGGCCAGGTGGTTGAGGAGGAGAAGATTTTTGAAGAATTCCCTAATGATTTTTTTAAGTCTGATAAGCCCCGCCCTGCCACGCCCACAATTTTTGACGAATCAAAAATTCATGAACAAGTTTTGAAAAGGGTCACCCAAGGAACATTTCTGCCAAGTTTGGAAAGAATTGGCCCAATGGTTGAGGAGGAGAAGATTTTTGAAGAATTTCCTAATGATTTCTTTAAGTCTGATAAGCCCCGCCCTGCCACGCCCACATTTTTTGACGAATCAAAAATTCACGAACAAGTTTTGAAAAGGGTCACCCAAGGAACATTTCTGCCAAGTTTGGAAAGAATTGGCCCAGTGGTTGAGGAGGAGAAGATGTTTAAAGCAATTGTTGACGACTTCCGACGACCGACGACCGACGCACGACGCACGCCGGACACAGGGTGATCACAAAAGCTCACCTTGAGCATGTTGCTCAGGTGAGCTAAAAACCAACAGACGGACCAACAGACCAACAGACCAACAGACCAACAGACAGACCGACAACCTGACTCCTATATACCCCCCAAATTGAATTTGGGGGGTATAATGAAGAAATTGGTTGTGACAAGCAATTTCTTCATTTGCAACAATGATTTCTATCCTAAAAGTTGTAAAGTTCCAAAATCCCTGTATATTGAAAATGTCTTCTGTGACTTTTTTTCAATTTGGACAGGCTTAACATTTTGTCGTATACATAATAATGGGTTAAAGTATGAATTTTGAGCACATACCTGAAGCCCTATCCTGAGAGTCTGGTTGAAGTCTGGATGATCATTACAATACATAATCTTGGACTGGACCTGAAAGCATCAAATAATGTAATGATAACAAAATAAATATACACAAACCAGTCAAGAAATTTCAAAAGACAAACAAGATGTGTTTGTGAAACACATATACCCGCCCCCAATTGCTATTTTTGCCAATGTTAAGTTTTCGGACAGACAGACGGACAGACACAAGTAAAACAATATTTCCCTGATCTTACAGTACTGGGGCATAATAACTTGATCAACTGAACCCTTTCCCAAACAAGACCCGGTTTTGACATCCCTTTTTAAATTTCTTGGGAAAACATAGATGCAAAAGAAGAAAATGTTAATAATTACACTGGTGGTGAACTAAAACAATTTTCGCTACAACAAGGTAAAGATATTTTGCGTTTAAATGTGAGTTTAAAGACTTTTTTTCTAATGACAATGAACTTGTTCTAGAAACAGAACGGGTGTACCGTTTTGTATTGACAAACTGTTGGTGTTGTTATAAAATCTCGTAACTACGGTTCGATAATGCCTTAGTTACGATACTTTAGAACAACACCGGCGGAATACAATGACCGCGAAAAAACGTCCCTCGCTTTGGCCGAGTTCACCACCAGTGAATTAGCATTTCCTCTTTTTGCTTCAATTTTTTCTAGTCCACATAGTACACAAATCCTATCTTTATTAACATCTATTTTGTGGTCTGCAGCAGCATTTGTAATAGACCACCCTAAAAGTTTGATGGTTAGTGAAGGGTTAATTGCATTTAGGCTCATTTATTCAATAGAGATCAAAGCCTAATTCAACATTTTTTCAATCATTTGCGTAGATAGGGTAGCCAAGCACTATATAGCGAAACTGAGCTTCCACCTGTTTATCCAAGATATATTGCTGGCATTAAACAAGCAAATTCTTTCCCACAGCAAGATTTGCATGCAGCCATTTGCTAAATAAGGGAGAGTGGGTATAAAAATCGGCACTAATCCAGCAATGCTGCGCTCTAAGATGCTTCCCTGTAATGGCAACATCAACACAAGGCCATGTTTGGGAACTCTAACAACTCTATAAATGCAAGACAAATGTAACATCACATGGAATTACCTCTTTTCCAGCAAAACTAAACAGAAAATATGGATCTACAAGTTCTTTTACTTCTTCTCCTATCCTGAAAAACTTCTTCACTCCTTGTAGAAATGCTGTATCCACTGTAAAACACAACACCTCAATAATTATACCCCTCCCAAATAATTAATGACGCCTTTTCACGCATCATTAGATAAGAGCTTGGGAAAACATTGTGGAAAGTGACAAGCAATTTCTTCATTTCTCACAATGTTTTCTACATTGGAAGACCAAAACCCCTTAAATTTCATTTTCATGCAATATCTTTGAATTTGGACCAGTGTAAAATTTTGCTGCCTGGTAATGGATTAATCCAGTATCAGACAAACTAGGCTTTTTGACATTGACCTTTAGGAATGAGATTGACCTTTGTCTCAAAGTGGATATGTTTAAATCAAACTTTAGAAATAGCCAGATACATCTTTATCCTGGTAAAATTGACATTTAAATTACAGTATTTAACTGAAAAGTTGACATAACACACAGTTTTCAACCACTTTGCAAATAACTGCAGTGTAAAAGTTTGCAAGTGTCAACATACACAATTTAATATAATGTTGGATTTATAAAGGGTTGCTTGATGGGATTCAATGCCCTTTTCAACTGCTATGGTCATATTGTGGCGGTTGGAGCGGCCACTGGAGCACCTAACCATGGATTCCTGTCGTTTCTCATACCATTACTACCACAACATCCTAACCGAGTCTCCAGCTGCTTACCAACATAGGTTAATGATGTCAAACCATTGGTTATACAAAGGGAAGGAAATATTTATTCTCTTCATCGAGATGATAGCAATTCCTATGTATAATCCGATTTATTTCATTGATGCATTTCACTACAGCATTCATTTCCATTTAAAAATAAGTTCAAATGAAACTAGAATGTTTACTTACTTCTAGGAATGTCTTCACACTTGTAAACATTCAGTGCAAACGTTGCTGGCCTTAATTGGACACCTGCTGGTCTTAACAGGTTACTGAAATGTACAAAATGATGAAATTTACATTTATCATTTTAATCAAGTAGTTTTCTAGTTTCATCATTATCATAGCTGTGCCTTTGCCTAGGCATTGCATGATTCCAACAATTTGTTCCCAATGTCCTTTATCCCTTTCCCAAACGACAAAATTTTAGGGTGATTGACATCAAAAACTGCCACAAAGGACAAAATGGATGTTATAGAAGATAGGATTTGTGTAAATTATGGTACAGAAAATATTGAGACAAAAGGAGAAACTGCTGGTTATCAGCAGTTTCTTCTTTTGTCTAAATATTTTCCCAAGTCTGTTCTATCAGGGACGTCAAAATCAGGTCTTGTTTGGGAAAGGGTTAAAATCATAGCCACTGTGGGATTTTGGGCACTCTCAGAGTATCTAATGATCTTATATTTTCCATGTTTACAATAAGTAGCAAAGTCATAGTAGATTGATGATCATGATTGTTTTGATAGTATAAATCACACAATTGCATCCGTAAGGCAGTTGACACCTGGATTAATTAGACTTTGAGCGGAATTTACTTCAATCTAATGAATTTAACTAGACTGATTACCACCCCTGATGTACACTACAAGGGTAAATACAATAGGGAACCAGTTCACAATTCAAATAGATTTTGAAGAACCAGTCACCACTACCACCATCGTCAAGGAGAAGGTATGCGGATGGTCACCTTTTCTCTCAAAATCTACAAAAGCTTCCTTTATAGATGACTTCAAGAACAGTGATCCTTTGAGTAAGGACAAATTGATCAAGAAATATATATTCTTACCTTTCTATATCATCTGTTTGTCCTTCCTGCCCTTTTGATGACTGAAATGTATGAGAAAAAGATCAAAATGTTGGGTATTGTAAATCACTGGACATCAAACACCATCACATACTATTGTAGCATTAGCAAGTTATTCCTTTTACATTACACAATGGTTTGAATAGAATATAACCCTTCAGAAAATGGTGCAATTTAAGGGTAGTTCAAATTCTAAGATGTTCCAAATGACAATTTCTAGTGAATAAAATTTCAAATTCTTTGGTTTATTTGGATAGAAAAAATTGTGGGAAGTTAAGTAATTGCTTGTCACAAGCATTTTCTTCATTTTCCACAATGCCTTCCAAAGCCTTTATTTTGTGAAGGGCCATAAAGCAAGAGTTAGAGGTAAATTGGGCTAGTGCCAATTTAACAGTATTCTACCCATATCATAGAGGCTTATATTGTTTGCAAAAGATTTCAACAACACTTACCGGTGGGGGAGTATCTCCAGGGCCTAGAACGATGGCAGAGAATTTTAGATATCCTTTAGCCCCGGCCATGATATCTTCTGGATCACTCAATAACAACCATTTGTTTGTGAAGGCATGTCCGGGCTCTGACCATACCATACCAATGTCCATCTGCAAAATGTAAATTGAATTCTAGAATATTTCTGGCAAAAGAACTAGATCTACATGTAATTAAATAGGATGAACCTTTGCTAACTATTCAATAATTCATTTTCTCATCTTTGTTTAAAGATACTTGACTATAAAATGTTTAACTGATTGATTGATTGATTTTGCATATATTTATTCCAATTTAATAGTTATAGTTACATGGAAACAGGAACACCACTTTCAGTGACATAAACCACTGGAAAAGCATGGGGGTTGGATTTGATTGATTGACTGGGGTTCGATGCCTCTTTGAACTGTTAGGGATATATCGCAGTGGCTGGAGCACCTCACCAGTACAACAACAATATCCAATCTGAGCATCCAGCTGCTATTTCACAAAGATGATTAAAATCCCTTGGTGGAGAGACAAATTACTTTTTGCAAATGTCAGAGAGGATATTGGCTGAGCCAGGGTTATAACCAACAACCCTTGTTTTTGAAAACTGATGTTACCAATTAATTCACTTTCTTCTTTTGTTTAAATGTTTTCCCAAGCATTCTCTACTAGGGACAATAAATCCAGGTCTTGTTTTGTCAAGGGTTAAAATCTTCTTTAGAAAATCTTACCTTGAAGGACCCAATCATGGCATCAGATCTCAATTTACGAGAATTGTAGACGGTAAATTCTATAACTTCATCAAACAGTTCAGCTGGGGATGCGTGGAAGTTGAAGAAAAAAGATTCGTTGAAGATTGGAGCGTTTGTTGATTTCTTCACCCTGGTCTGTTTGACCTGGTTATAACAGGCCACTTTACACACAGGTTGGATGTTTGAACCAATAATCTGACGTCCCTCAATCACTTTTACTCTGATCTGTAAGGAAAATTGTATGTGAATTATCATGAAAAATAATGTATGAGTATCATATGAGTACCCACAACATAAGGTTTGTTTGACCTGGTTGTAGCAGGCCACTTCACACACGGTTGTATGTTTGAACCAAAAATCGGACGACCTTCTATCATCTTCACTCTGATCTGTAAGGAAAGGTAATCAAACCTCCAGATAAGAATGGGTATAGGCTTCAAAATTCACAATTTCCTTTATTGTTCATCAAATCTAGTGTTGTGGATACTCATTGGAGTTGCCTCATTTAGACGATTGAAATGACTGCCAACAATATAGAGTTTGGAATTAAAATAACAAAGTTTGAATGTATTAACCCGATTCTTTTTAGCTCTGAAGGTTTATTCAGTTATGAATATAGACCGAGATCCTGGGAACAATTTTTGAGACCAGCATTGATCCAGATCAGCCATTTGTGTTGTTCAAATTCTGAGTGTTTATTAGATATTTCTACCTTGTCTACCACTTTTGGTAGGCACTGTACTATAGCCAAGAAAACATTGAGGCAAAAGGATAAAATGCTGATCATCAGCATTTTCTTCTTCTGCCTCAATGTTTTCCCAAGCCTTTTCTGTTAGGGATATTTAAAAAACAATGTTTAACTTGGAAAGGGGAAAGATATTACCTGAAAGTCCTGAGGTTTATTCGACAATTTTCCTCTATACTTTCTTCTCTTCAACTTCTTCTTTTTCTTTGGTCGTGGTTTGGGTTGTCCGGTAACTGGGTCGATCTCAGGCGGACCAGGGTCCTCCTCTTCCTCCTCCTCTTCTTCTTCATCTTCCATGTCCCCTCCGTCACCTTGACCTACTTCTTGACCTTGGGCTGAACTTTGACCTCCACCTGACCCTGCTGCAGGAGGTGTAGCCCCCGGTGGTGGGGTGTAGCTGACCTTCAACTTTATCTTGGACTGAAATTAAAATAATTCATTTGGTTTGTATATAATCACTTGAAGGTCTCTAAGTCTTTCTCAAGCATTGAAAACTTGGACAATTTGTTTTAACCTCCTGAACTTTGACCTCTGCCTGGAGTCAATGGTGGGGCAGCCCCGGGTGATGGGGTATAGCTGACCTTCAACTTGATCTTGGACTGAAATGAAAATTTGTTTGTCAAATCATCAATTGAAGCTGTCTTTTTTTTCTCAAACAGTGAAATTGAGACAATTTGGAAGCTGTTGAAGATGACAATCTAAGATACTAAAATTGGCTATTATGGGGTTTTGGTTAACCCTTTCCCAAACAGCAAAATTTTAGGGTGTTCTGCTTCAAAAACTGCCACAAATGACAAAATGGATGTTATTAAAGATAGGATTTGTGCAAAACATGGTACAGAAAATATTGAGACAAAAGGAGAAACTGCTGGCTGTCAGCAGTTTCTTCTTTTGTCTCAATGTTTTCCCAGGCCATTTCTATTAGGGATGTCAAAACCAGGGACACCAGTATTTCTCTCACCAGACCAACACAATAATCCTTACCAAATTTCCTGCTGCTCATTCCAATTAGATTTACTATTATCAGTTGGTGAGAGACAAATGTCAGCAAAATTTTTATACATGGTTTTAGATCAATCTAACTTGGCACATATCTGAGAAATTACAAAACATGTCCTATTTGCATGTGTCATTTAAAACAAAACATGAGCAATTAAGCTATTCCTCATTTTTCAATTTGGCTCTAAAATGTCTCTATATGCCTTGCATTAATTTATTCATGGTTATAAAAATGTCCTCCTTTTCTGTCAATGTTTTGAAAGTCCCTATCTCTGAGTATTGTATGAACCCATCGTTGGTGAGTAAAAGGTTAAAATAAGAAAATTTACCGAAGCCAGAGGAGCGCCATTTCCATCAAACAAGTTCGTGTCAACATCTTTACTCTGAGGACCGCCACGACACAAATCTGCCAGCGGAACTTTGGCTGTACCGAGTAATCTGGAACAATGAAAGGCAAACATAAGCTATGATATCAAAATATCAGAATTGATATATCTAGATATCTACATATTTAACTCTTTCCCAAACAAGTTTGTGTCGACATCTTTACTCTGAGGACCGCCACGACACAAATCTGCTAGGGGAACCTTGGCTGTACCCAGTAATCTGGAACAATGAAAGGCAAAAATAAGCTATGATATCAAATTATAAGAATTGATATATCTAGATATCTACATATTTAACCCTTTCCCAAGCAAGTTTGTGTCGACATCTTTACTCTGGGGGCCTCCACGACACAAATCTGCTAAGGGGAACAATGAAAGGCAAAAATAAGCTATGATATCAAAATATCAGAATTGATATATCTAGATATCTACATATTTAACCCTTTCCCAAACAAGTTTGTGTCCACATCTTTACTCTGGGGGCCTCCACGACACTAATCTGCTAGGGGAACTTTGGGTGTACCAAGTAATCTGAAATAATTTCAGAATATTATCCCATTACCAGACGGGAAAATTGAACTGCTCTAATTTGAAAGGTGTTAAATACATTGCCATTTTGGGTTAGAAAAACATGTGGAAAATAAAGAAATTGTTTGTCACAAGCAATTTCTTCATTTTCCACATTGTTTTCAAAAATCTTTCCTTGTGAGGAAGACAAAAGGTGGCACTCTGCAGTAATTGTTTAAATTATTAGAATATGTCTTGGATCAAATAGAAAGAGCGCATATGCACATGTGACAAGCAATTTCTTTATTTTCCATGACTTTCCATAGCCTTTACCTTTTGGGTGTCAAAAAAGAATCATTGGGTGTGAATGGGTTAACACTCTATTATGTTGACATTCAAGTATCAAAAGATCAGAGTTGATTAGATGTATTCTATAAACCAAGCACAAGCCTTGACAGACTCTGTCTTCAATAGGTTGTGAAAGGGTTTTGAAAATACATTTAAAAGGAAGCATCTCTGCCTAAATGACCTTATATTTGACATACTATAAACAGTTTCAATGATATCTAAGTGGCATTTTGTCTCGCATCAAAGGACATAATATGAGTCAATAGTATGCTTTGCATCCAAGTTTTAATATAATTTTTGTATTTTGTATAATGCTTTAATCAAGAATTTAGTCACACAAATTCCCTTATTCAACCGACTGCTAGTCTCAACAGCGCTTAGCTTTGGATCTTAAGTGTTCTGTGCATGCGCAGATCAAGACATTTTTACGATAGGAGGTCGTGTTTTCCAGAGGGGACCCAACTATTTTGGAGCATGAAAAATTCCTTAAAAAACACTTTGTTAAACCTTTTTACACATTCTAGAGGAGGCCTGTGCATGCTGTGAATTCAAAAGTAGTTATAATGGTCTATTGATCAAGAATACAATTTTTGATGAGCCATCATTATTTTTCAAGGGAGATAAACCTGGCATTCTTGATCAATAGACCATGCATTTCATTACAATTGCACCCACACATTTTTGGTATTTGATACAAGTACATTGTATTACATATTGTATGTTTATTTATACAATTCACAATGACAAGGTGAATATATCATTACTCAATTTCTAATTATTTTATTATAGCTAAGCTTCGAGTTGTATTTATACATAAATTATTTGTGAAACACTTATGCCCTCCTATGCCAAAACTTTAATGAAAGTGATCTTTACATTTGACCTTGACCTCGACCAATGACCTTGACCAACAACCTAGAACTTGGTCTCACAAGAAATCAAATATAAAAGCCCTTTCAAGAACATTCAAAACTAATGTATAATTATATTAAATGTTTTGCAGACAAAAACAGTGCAAAAAATACCATGCTCATACACTTCAAAGACTTAAAATGAGGGAATAGTCTAGTTTTTAGTTTAAACTTGTCTATTTTACATCAATTGGGAAGAAAGCTAGAAGCTTATACATGTATAATTCCTTCTCACACAGTTACTCACGCCAAATGCGTGGGCCAATGAGAAGCCAAGAACATCATAAGCTACCGGGGATCAAACTCAGAACCTCTTGATCCTGAAGCTGACTTTCGTGCACACGATGGTGGAAGAGGGAATAGAAACAACCTTACCAGATTCCTGAGTTTTAAATGTTAACGAAGTGATAAGAACTGATTGACACATTCAATAAGAGTACATAGCTGACAAGAATCTAAATGTGATATTGATTTTGGCTTGATCATGCTACAGATTTGTAGCTCTTTCCTTTCAATGAAGCTTAGTCCAATTTGTCAATTTACACAGAGAGATAGCCCAAAGTGTTTATTATCAGATATTGTCCCGAGCGACCAAAACAACTCTTTCAACCCCCATGGTCATAATTATCGCACAGATGGAGCACTCAACCATGGATTCATGGAAATTTTCTCACCAGCACTACTACGGTATCCAATCCAAGCCTCCAATTGCTCTCTCACTTAGATGATAAACATCCATTGGTGAGAGTTTGAGTTTGAGTTTATTGGTGTTTTACGCCGTTTTCAACTACCAGGGTCATATCGCGGCGGCTGGAGCACCTAACCGTGGGTTCCTGGTATTTCTCGCACCAGTACAACCACAATATCCAAACCGAGCCTCCAGCTGCTCTTTCACATAGATGATTCACACCCATTGGTGAGAGACAAATGACTTTTGTCAAATGTCAGAATGGATACTGGCCGAGCCGGGGTTCGAACTCGAGACCCCTGGATTGACAGACTCCGACGTAACCGACTGAGCTATCCGGGCTCGGCCATTGGTGAGAGACATGGCTTTTGTAAAATGTCAGAGAGATATTGGTCGAGCGGGTTGAACAAAAGCATCACCCCTGGATTGATAGACTGACGTTATCAACTGAGCTATTCGGGCTAGACATTGATTGAATGGGATGCAATGCTTTGTTGAATGATATTTTCAGATATATTGCAGCAACTGATACAACTAACCATGTGATCTTGTTATTTCTCACACCAGTACCAATACAAAATCCAATTCAAACAACCAGCTGATCATTCCACAAAGATGATTGTAAACAATTAATCAATTATTGGGATAGACAAATGGCCTTTATTAAATGTCAGAAAGGATATATGCATTTGCCATGCTGGGATTCAAACCCAATACAGTGAAAATCCTGAATAGATAGTTAAATATGTTACTGACTGAGCCAAACAAACTTGAAATGATTATTTATAGACATTAACCCATTCCCATATATTGACGCTTTTTGACACCACTCTTGACAAAAGCTTTGGAAAACATTGTAGGAAATGAAGAAATTGCTTGTGACAAGCAATTTCTTCATTTCCAACAAAATTTTCTAACCTAAAAGACAAGAAAATTTCCAATTCCATCTACTTGAAATTGTCGTCTGCGACATCTTTGAATACGGATCACCCTAAAATTTTGCCGTTTGGGAAAGGGTTAAGCTTTGTATGCAACTTAACATTTGGGCCAGTTGTAATATTTTTGACACAGCAAATGTCAGAGCTATTACCAATATTAGCCAATTAACTATGATTTATTAATTTGTCTTTTTGATATGTGAAAGTAATTAGGTAACAAGGTCTGGGAATAAAACCTCCCCCATCGATAAATATCTGTAAACAGGCTTTTGATTTAGCTTGGTATCACAACGCTCTATATTTTTCAATTAATATACCATTCTCAAGCAATTATGTGTTAAACCATCATAATGATATGTCCCCTCAAGGGCATACCTTTGATATAGCCATCTAAGAGTTGAAGTATTCCAATGGTAGAATTTTATCAAGTATGAAAATCAACAAAGGGCAATAACTCAATAAAATATGATCCACAGAGTTACAGCTCTTGTGTACTGCACTTTTCCAAAATGAGTTCTATCCAACTATAAAGTTTCATGTTCTACCTTGCGTATTTTTTCATTTATGCTCTTGATAAGATTTGGTCTATGGACTGACCAGTAACCATTGGATTGACCTACACTTGCAAAACAATATACCAGGTAGCCCCCATTATCTTCGAAAGGGGGGCATAAATCATCAGTATAATTTAGCTCATTTATACCGTCATGTGGCTTGTCCGCCCTTACCTGTTTCTGCCAACCCGTTCCCAGTCCTTCAGCGTGATTTCTAGTTGATCTTTACCAGTAATAGCCGTACCAGCCAAATCAAACTCCAGTGTCTGTAAATAGAATTTAAGTTCTCTCTTAACTCTTTCCCAAACAGTAAAATTTGGACAGTTCCAGTTTGAAACCTTTTGCAGACGTTAATTAGGATGTTCGTTAAGATAGATTTTATGTACATTGAAGCTCAGAAAATGTTGAGCCAAAAGGAGAAAATGCTGATAATCAGCTTTTTCTTCATTTGCCTCAATATTTTCCCAAGCCTATTTTATGTCAAAACCAAATTCTAATATGGGAAAGAGAAAATCACTAAAAGAAGTGTGTCACATTGTTGTATGGACTGAAAATGGAAAATATACACTGAATAGACTGGTGTCAGTGTAAATAATGTGAAAATAAAATATGCTGACGAAAACAGAAAATATTTTGGTATAAAACTGCAGGTGAAGTTCAATACACAATTTATACCCTTTCATCATCATGTTTCATCGACATGCTGTGTTAAATTTATCAGGGGTGACTGCTCATCTCTATCCCAAACAACTCAACATTTTCTTCTTTTGCCTCTGATATATTGTACTTAACCCTTTCACTGCCAAATATTTATTTCGGACGTGTTTCTCACTGCTGAATTAATTCGAAGAAATTTCCAGGAATCGATACCCTGTACACAAAAACATGCATAACTTTTGACTCATTTGATGGATTCCTTTCAAAATTTTCAGCACATACAGACAAATTAAGCACCTATATGTGACCAAAATTTAAAGGTTATTTATGAAATGACAATATTTTTTTCTTTTTTATGTTGTGGGTACATGTACTCATATATTCCGCCCCCATGAATTTGTCGACTGAAGTCGCCTATGGCAGGGACCCCCTGTAGTCCACAAAAGTCGCCTATGGCAGTGAAAGGGTTAAATCTTACTATATTGCAGTGTCTGGGTGCACCTTAACATTGATTCCTGTCGTTTCTCTCACCAGTACTACCAAAATATCTTTTCCAAGCCTCCAACCACTGGCCCACATCTAGGTTTATGAGTATCAAACCATTGATGGGAAATAACCAGCACTTTCTTCTTTGTCTCAATATTTTCTCATCTCCTTTATACACAAATACAGCCTTGACTAAAATCCATTTTGTCATCTACACAGCTATAGAATTTGAACCAACCTAAAAGGCATTTGGTAAAGGCTTAATCTAAAACTGTCCTTATTATTTGGAAAAGTGTTAGGGACATAAAGGTTAAGTCAAGTAGATTTGCAAATAGTTTTCATTCTAATCCTTTTATATCTTTTTTCTAACATGATATATATGAAGTGAAAGATACTTCTATAAAAAGACCAGAATTATGGCGATGAAATGGGCTGCAAATGACTAACTGTCTATTCCAGGAATCTTTTCATTTTCAAATATCACCTTGAACTGTCATAATAAGTTGCAGGCCTATTCAAATATTTTTGCCCTCCAGCATAGAATAACTTTACAGTTTGATGTCATCAACACTGCAACTAATTGTCATTTAAGTATTGGTCATAAATTAGGCATTTCTTTAACTCTTTCCCAAGCAAGACCTGGTTTTGACGTCCCTACTAGAATAGGCTTGGAAAAACCTTGAGGCAAAAGAAGAAACTGCTGGTTATCAGCAGTTTCTTCTTTTGCCTCAATGTTTTCTATGCTATATTTTACACAAATCCAATGGTTTTCAATCTTGATTTTGTCGTCTGCAGTAGCTTTCAAATTGGAACACCCTGAAATTTTGTCGTTTGGGAAAGGGTTAATCGGGGACATCCCAGTTGGTCTAATCCCATTTGGTCTAAAATTCAATTTTCCCATTTCGTCTAAAACTCTAAATTAAATATATCAATAAAGTTATGGAATTTAAAATTGAAATTTGTGTATATCATTTGTATATCACACCTTCTCTGACACTTAAACCTTTTTGACACAAATGCAAGTTTTATACGAAATGGGATATTGATAAAACAAAGTCTGAAAAGGTATTAGACGAGATGGGAATTTTTAGTCTAATCCAATTTTTTTTATATATTAGACGAAATGGGATTAGACCAACTGGGATGTAACCGGTTAATCAAAGATAATGAAACCCTAATTCATTTTTTACCATAAATTTTCATGATGAATTTGGTATGTTAAAACACCCAATCTGTAACCCCGAGTTGCTCTTTTGAACCTTGACAGCAAAAAGCTGCTGCAGACAACAAATGAAAGTGAAAACACACGTGATGGTATAGAAATTATTAAGGGAAAAGAAGAAAATGCTGATAATTTGCATTTTTTTTCTCTCAATGCTTTCCCAAGCTTTCTTGATAAGGGACTATATCTTTTTTAACAAACAATTTAATGACCCTGATTTTTTTCTATCACAAGTTATTTATGCTATGTGAAACAGGACACACTTCACAGGGGTTGAAAAATTTCTTCAAACCTACTAGTCCTGTAGGACTAGTAGCTCTGAATTTCTACTCGCCCTTAAGGCAACCCAACTCGCCCTTAAAGATGTTCAAAGACAATTTTAGACTGTTGGCTCTTACAGATGCATTATTATCTTTGACTAGATACAAATAAAGTTTCTTCGGTATAAATGACAGACAGGGCTCGCGCTGGCGATCGCCACTTCAAAAGTCACAGGCGAATAAGGCAACAATTTTATTAAAAAAGATGGTCAATAAATCGAATGTGGCTCCTGAAGACTTGACTCCATCGTTTACCATAAATCAATCGCTGATTAAACATTACTGTAAACACTTACTTTTTATTTAATTCGAAAGATAGATTAGCTGTCGAAATGGTCGAGTAAGCACACGTGGTCAGTTTAATATGTACAACTACCCGGTAAATGCGAAATAATTTCTTTGTGTAATCGCGAGGCGGCATAACAGAAAGAGACAAAGCGTATGTGTTAAAACCATTTAACGTCGGTGTATTTACTATGTAGATAGCGTTTTGTTTTCATTGCTTCATCCCATTTTCCCGCGCTTTTTGACACGCGCGACTTTTGTAAACAAGTATTAGATAGAGGCTGTATAGTAGATTCTACGCGAAATAAACGCTCAAAGGCGCAGCCTTTGGGCGTTTATTTCGTGTAGAATCTACTATACAGACTCTATCTGACTTAGTGTTCGACAACCAATCAAAGCATACAATTAAACAATCCTTTTTCAAACCACGCCTCCAACCGGAGCTATAATTGATTGCATCAGACTGGAATTACATCATTTTTCCAAAAAAAGAAACAAGAAATTAATAGCACAATATCATAGGCTCGTGACACTGAAACAACAATGTAAGCAATTCCCGCCAAAATAATTCCATCCGATAGAGACCTAGATAGCGTATTCACAGCTTGATTTTAACCATATACGATGTTTTGGACGTCAATATTCTTCATTGACCTCGCTTCATTATTGGCTCATAACACTAAAACAACAGCGGAAGTAATTCCCCGCCAAAAATTGTGTAAAGACCCGTGAAGTGCGTCCACATGGATGCAAGTTTCAATTTGGACGGCTTTTTTTTTTTACGAAATAGACGATTCAGATTTAATCACGCCAACCCAATTGTTAGAGGAAATATCGACGCAGCAACTGTTGTAACCTATTCACGAAGAAGGTAAAAATCAAAGTTTTACCATTTGTCTTTTTGACTAGTAATCGAGAACAAACTCTACTTTTATCCATTGTTACAGACGACGCATAAATCCTTCTTTAACCTTTTCCCAAACAAGACCTAGTTTTAAAGCCCCTAAACGAAAGGCTTGGGAAAACATTGAGACAAAAGAAAAATAATGTTGATTTACATTATTTCATTTATTGTTTACCAAATCCATGATATGTCTATGTTGTGGGTACTCATCGAAATTGACTCACCAAGACCATTTGCCAAAATATTTTCTGTGCTGTTTTAAAGAGAAACTCAATTTTTTATCAACATAATATTTTGTTATTTAGAAGCTTAGAAATGGGATCCCTATAGAAATTGATTGTTTGGAAAGGGTTAAAACAAAAAAAACTTGCGAAGGATCTGTCATGTATCGACAGATGGGCGGGGCTAAAAATCACAGGAGACGGGGCGTGGCTATATATATAGGTCACGTAAACTGGCCGGCAGTGGTGTCTACGCGAAATAGAGCGCCGTTATATTTGAAAATACTGCAATTTCATTGGTCCAAAAACTAGGTTGAACACTAAATCATAGTAAAACGTAACCTTATTTGGTTGCGGAAAAATCATGTGATTATATTGAAACTGGAATGACTACGTCATCAATTGAGTGTGTTTGCGGCGTCTTTGATCTCGCTCAATTCATAGCATATGAGTAGATCTAACACAGATTTACTCTAGTTTCCTTGTTTAGTTTCACTTTCGGGATTGATCGACATAAACAGGGAAAGGTCTTATTTTACAGCGAATATTATTGTTTCCGATATGAAGTTTAAAATAAACTTTCTTTTCGATCTTTTATTTTTTTCCCCTCAATCAGCGTGATTCAAGTCCTAAATTTGCACTCGCCCCGTCGGACTAGTTCGTCCCCAAATCTACTCGTCCTATGGCCTTTTCTACTCGCCAATGCGAGCGGGCGAGTGGATTTTTCAACCCCTGCTTCAGTCATAAAATAATTATGTTATTGCCAAAATATTTAGTATGAATATGACCAATATGCATAGATTAACCCTGTCCCAAAGAAAAGGGAGAAATGCTGATATCAGTCTTTTCTTCATTTTCTTCAATACTTTCTAAACCTTTGAAAATAATGTGAGTCAGAATTTGTCATTCTTTGGAGGAAAATAAAGTACCCATTGAAAGTTACTGCACAGTAACTTGTCTATCTCTGTGCAAGGCCTTTAACCCTTTCCCAAACGGCAAAATCTAAGACTTGTCCAAATTCAAAGATGTTGCAGACGACAATTTAAAGTGAATGTTATTTCAATTTTTTTTGTCTTTTTGTCTAGAAAACATAGTGGGAAATGAAGAGATTGCTTGTCATAAGCAATTTCTTCATTTTCCACAATGTTTTCCAAACCCATTTTCTTGTGGGGAGTCAAAAAGAGTCATTGTGTGGTAATGGGAACATTTAACCTAGTCCAAACTCATAGGTGTTGCAGACGACAATTTCCATCAAACAAAATTTAACATTTTTCGGTCTTTCTTGGTAGAAAACATTGTGGAAAATGAAGAAATTACTTGTGACAAACCATTTCTTCATTTCCACAATGTTTTCCTAAGCCTTTATTATATGGGGCGTCCAAAAGCGTCAATGTGTGGGAAGGGTTAAATGTCGATCATAAATGCATGTGCAATTTTTAAAGTGACATTTCAGAATTTTTTGTCCCAAATTTTACTTTTATTTTTATCTGAAAGAGCATATTTCCTTATGAAAATTCTGAAAATTTCAAGCCAAAACTTTGCGCCGTTTACGAGAAATTTACATTTTAGTGTTAAAATTGAACAAATTGTTGTGGACAACAGTTGGGATTTATATGCAATTTATCGATTATGTCTCAACTTTAAATGCGTTTTTCTCGCTTATTGGCAACAACTTAAAAAAACTAATAGTATTTGTACTCATTAGAATAATCAATCTTGGCATCAAGACATACTTTAAAAAATTGAAATTGGAATGAAATGTCCCTTTAAGCACATTTAATGATAGATGTTTTTACACCTTTTCCAACATTAACACTTTGATAAAACTTGCTCTCAAATCATGTTATGAAAAGAAGATAATATAGCTTTTCTCCTTTTCCATAAATGCCTTCATCCTTTAACCCTTTCACTGCCAAATATTTTTTTCGGACGTGTTTCTCACTGCTGAATTAATTCGAAGAAATTTCGATACCCTGTTCACAAAAACATGCATAACTTTTGACTCATTTGATGGATTCCTTTCAAATTTTTCAGCACATACAGACAAATGAAGCACCTATATGTGACCAAAATTTAAAGGTAATTTATGAAATGACAATAATTTTTTTCTTTTTTATGTTGTTGTTGTTGTTGTTGTTCGTCCCCATAAATTTGTCGACAAAAGTCGCCTATGGCAGGGACCCCCTATAGTCGACAAAAGTCGCCTATGGCAGTGAAAGGGTTAACAAGAGATTTCCTATTTTAATACCAGATAGATTACAGTTTTTTGTCTTCTCATATGCAATCTTTCCTCATGGATTCTAGTCACTTATACTGTCGCTTTTCAACAAAAATCCTCGAAACTGCAGCTTGTCTTAAGCTGCAGTTACGAGTTTTTCGTTGAAAAGCGACAATATGAAGTTTTTGGGGTTGTTGTTTTTTTGCGACAACTCCCACTGAAGTTTTAAATCGGTAAAAGTTCATGCAATATTATCCGCCCCCACATAAGCTTGTTTAATCAGCAATATAAAATTCAAACCCAGGGTATTTGAGGAATGTAATACATGATTGATAAAGCTTACTCTCATGAGCAGGGGTTAACCCTTTCCAAAACAAGTCAAGATTTTGGAGTCCCTGATATAAAGGGTTTGGGAAAACATTGAGGCAAAAGAAGAAAATGCTGATGATCAGCATTTTCTTCTTTTGCCTCAATCTTTTCCTTGTTTATTTGTCCACAAATCCTTTATCAATATGCAATGCCTTTCAAAATTGGGACAGTCCAAATTGTGTTGTTTGGGAAAGGGTATACAGTGTCATTACCCATGATCATCCATCAAAAGGTCTCAACCTATCTAGGTTGTGTTGTCAACTCACATCTTAAGTGTACTAAAAAGATGAATGTTCGAAAGCACCAATATTCCTCCATCAGATTTTTCCCCTCAAAACCATGTTGTGTTATTTGACCTCTAACTCAATGGAAAAGTTTCATGAGAAATAGATTATGTGAAATATGACAGTCCACTGGCTGATCCAGAGCAGGTTCAGGGGGTGGGGATTCAAAGGTCAAACGAATCCCCATCTGTAGCCTAATTATTTTGTAAGTTCGAAACTGTCATAAAAATCCTGAATCTGCCACTGAAGCAATATTGCTTTTGGTTTAAACCTTTCCCAAACAAGAACGGGTTTTGACGTCCCTAATAGAAATGGCTTGGGAAAACATTGACACAAAAGAAGAAACTGCTGATAACCAGCAGTTTCTCCTTTTGTCTCAATATTTTCTGTGCCATATTTTACACAAATACTACCTTTAATAACTTCCATTTTGTCATTTGTGGCAGTTTTTGAAGTGGATCCCCCTAAAATTTGTCATTTGGGAAAGGGCTAAAAGTTTCGATCAAAGTATAACTGCCAGCACCGTCATAAGTTTTGAAATGCCATAATTAACTACCCTAAAACACCTAAAGGCGCATTCCCGTTGCCGACAAAATCAACTCGATCAAGCCATCGAGTACTGATCAAGCTTGATCGGCTAGAGTGATCCGAAAGATCGAGCGAGGTCGGCAAAAATGATCGGGAATTAATCGACAAGAAATAAAGAAGAAGTCATGTAAAAACATTTGGTCGGGGAATTTAGGCCATCAAGTCGATCGAGTTGATTTGGTTGGCAATGGGAACACGGCCTAAGGCATTGTGTGCTGAAGATACAAGTGGGGGAGAACAAGACATGTAGATACCTCCTCTTTTAACGGATGGGGGAGGCGCTATCCCTCAGAAAATTTTGACATTCTTCATGTCTGGATAAGTGATTTTAATTCATTTTGAGATCATTTTTGCCTTAAAACTCTTTAACCAAAATCAGGCAAATATTTTGGTGCGAGTATGTCTATGTCCTTAAAGTTTTACCTGAAACCAGGCCCTGTTTTCTCGAAAAAACTTAAGTACGTTCTCATGCTCAAATCTGAGCACCATGCTCAAATTGCACGAAATCCATCTGAGCTTCAATCGAATATCCTTCAACGTTGGAGAGTATCCCTTTGAAGTTGAGCATATTCTCATGAAAATATACTTAAGTTTTTTTCGAGAAACCGAGGCCTGAAGTACCAATTAAGGTAGAATAATTCTAATGCATATTTACTATTGTCGTACATTTTCGACACATGTCGACAGTTTCCGTATCAGTATAGTATCTATTTTTAGCAACAATATTGCTAAATATTACTTCCCTTTGTAAATAAAATTCCCCGAATACACCCCGAATATCTTTTTTCGGTATGATTCTCCGTTTAACATCAATTTTTTAGAGACATTTTTCGCGTATTTTATATGATTCTGATTGATATCATAGTTTGTATGTGATTAGAAACTTTGATACTTAATGAAACTTCCTATTTAGGAGACAAATTGTAGAATGTATAATAATCGTTTCTTCCCTTGATACTGGTTTGCTCAATGTACCGAAACACCCGACAGTAAAAGACACATACATGTATTCTAATGAAATCTATGATGTGGTGATCAAACGCCTATCGTTTGATAACGTTGCGTGTATGAGATCATCATTGTTAAGACATTCGCATTCGATTTTCATCACTTCTTCGCCGGCGATCCTTGTTCAAATGTGCAAATTTGTTGTCAGTTAATTGTAACGTGGTTAAATCCGTGATTTGATCCTTTTTTAGATTCTTTTTCCATTTAAGTCCTTAGATTTAATATGCAATCCAGAAGAAGTGGTAAAAGGAAGCTGTAATAGACTAAAAAAAAGATTAAGTACAATTTTGTCTTTAGAATTTGCATCACTTTTTACAAATAGCGATGTTCAATTGGTTACTAGGTAAAGGGTTAAAATGGTGAAAGTCATACGAAATCACAACTTATATGTTATCATTTGCCAACTTCTGAAAGTCTAATACAACGTTTGGGTTTTAGTTATAAGCATATAAGTAAATATGGGCTACGGTTCCCTTCATTTGGGGCATTGACTTCTTTTGGGGAAGAAATAGTGCGTTCGAAAGTATGAGGGCACTAAGAATTACATTTATATATTTTTAAATTTTGACGGATAAAATGTACATATGTGGATTTTATCGTGTTCCTACACATATAAGAATAATTTTGATATCGGTTTAAGAGAGTGCATGAACTTATTTCTAGCACTGTCACCATTTGTTTCAGAGGCATAAATTTCAAACTAGGAAATAAAGAGGCTTTATTTTTAAATAAGCACGCAGTAATTTAACAAAATATCTTTCATATGCGCACAAGGGTCATATCATTTCACATCAGACGATGGGTAAACATGTTTTTGATAATAAAAACCAAAATCTAGACACATTTAATGGGTTTATGTCCAAAATTCAGATACTTTTTTGCTTTGAGTGGTGGCCGCCATATTGGAATTTTGTAAGTTGGGGGTGGGATAAGGGAAAATCAAATTTCTAGTAAACCTCTGGACGAATTTCTGTCATATTGCACATATAGATGTCTAATATAATGTACTATTAGACAGAAGTGTCTGCCACCCCAATTTCTAAAGTTGCCATTAGGCATATTCTACCTTAAGACTCTCAATTATTGACACTTCAGTTACCGGGATGATAAAAGAAGTGATGGTATTTATTTATCTATGTAAACTGAGGTCAATTCATTTTCCGCATATGACACCTAATTAAGCCATAAGTTGGTGTTATCTATCACAAATATTGACTTGGGCCAAAAGGTCAAAATTCATAATTGTCACCAATAGTTATGTACTGTAACTGACTTTGAGTAAGTTGTACATTTTACTAATTTAGTAAAATCAATGAAAATGCATCTAGATGTTATGGAATTTAAATTGCACTGCAATATGGTGGGGACCAACTTAATTAAAATTTCTATCTTTTCTAAATTTAAGAACACCAATTTCTCCCTGCTGTAGCCATCATAGTATGTATAGCTTTTTATCAGTTGTTTCTGTAAGTATTTTACCTACAAAATACACACCTCTTAAATCCAGCCCCCAGATATCTGAATTGATGCTTTTCAACAAAAACCTCGTAACTGCAGCTTGATTTAAGCTGAAGTTACAAGGTTTTCGTTTAAAAGAGTTGTTATGCTAAAGAGAAACAACCAAAGTGTTGTGCTAAGACAATGGACTGAAATTACAACCTTATCTAAGCACCACACTTGTCTTCTCTAATTCTGCATACGCTTTATATTTTGGGTCTAGGCCAGACTATGGCCACCAATTTGTACCAGAAATGAGAATGGTGTTATAATTATGCCTCTTTCAAATGCTATGGTCATATTGTACAACTGGAGCACCTAACCATGAATTCATGGGATTTCTCTCACCAGTTTGATCTGAGCCTCCAGCTGCTCTCTTACTTTGATGATTCACATCCATTGGTGAGAGACAAAATGTAAGAAAGAATATTGGCAAGCCTGGGGTTCAAAACTACAACCTCTGGGGATTGATCATCTTCGCTAGCCAAGGTTGAACCCACCTACGATTGTATTCACCCTTGGCGGATTTAGTCCGATTTTCTTGAAATCGCGAAGCGCCGCCTAGCGGTTGTTCTGCTGGTTGTTTACGTCCATTATTGATGACGTCATTAACGCGCGTTGTCTTTCGCGTCATACGTCATGCGGATTATGTAAAAGTTAGCTGCTTTTTTGGTCGAATTGTCGAAAGTATAATAATTCGTCGACTAAAGTTAGGGAATTCATGTCTATTGCAGTGAAATTCTTAGGAAAAATCGCCCATCTTCGCATTTTTGAGTTGCAAATGCAATGCTTTTTCCCGCCCGTTGTCATGATTTGGTTACTCATAACAAATGTATCAGTCGACAATCTGATTGGTTCCAGCGAGACCTCGCTGGAACCAATGAAAACGCTTTCCAGGAGACCAAGAAAATCGGACTAAATACGCCAAGGGTGAATACAGAAACGACGTTACGTCGTAGATGTCACCCTTGGCTTGCGAAGATGGGGATTGATAGACTCAGATGTTACCGATGAAACCATCCTGGCCAAGCCTCAAACAGAGAAGGATTTGTAAAGCAGAGAGAGGACAACAAGAAAATTCTGTCAACCAATGTTTAGTCCTTTTCCATGGATGTTTTCCATACTTTGCTATTCATCTTTTTGCATGGTAACATTATTAATTAATCATTTGCAACACCTTTGAATAGGGAACGATTTTATCCAGGGTATTGTGACGTAATTTCAGACAAACAATAGTATATCCATGGGTGTTGTTATAAAATATCTTAACTACCACTTGATTCAAGCCATAGTTACGAGATTTTATAACAACACTGACAGTTTGTTTATACACAACAGTAAACATAGTCTACAATAGTCCCAGCCGAAAATGACAGTGACGTAGGCTGATGTTTACTGCTGCAAAACCAATCAATTCATCTGATTTGCACCGTTACAAATACGAACAGAGTTGATTGGTTGTCAAGTAGTAAACATTAGCCCACGTCACTGTCATTTTCGGCCGGTACTATTGTATTTTCAGTACAAAATTCATTGCTATTTGTTTGAAAAGGTTGAAAATGTTGCAGTTTGGTTTGGTTGGTTTATTGGGGTTTTACGCCGTTTTCAACTACTAAGGTCATATCGCAGCGGCTGGAGCACCTAACCATGGATTCCTGTCGTTTCTCATACCAGTAATACCACAACACCCTTACAGAGCCTCCAGCTGCTCCCCAACATAGGTTCACGATATCAAACCATTGACGGGTGACATTTTTGTTGCAGTTTGGGAAAGTGTATATAAGGGTCTATATAGGTAAAATCAATCACAGTGATAATATGCATGATGTAAAGTAGTTCAAGTGTAAAGATGAAGACAACATTGATCTCAAACATATAACATACATGTACACAGGAGCCGGGACATGGAAAAGGTCCTGTGAGGATCCAGATCAGTTAAGATCCATTTGGTTTAATGGGGTTTTACACCATTTTCAACTGCTATGGTAATATCACGCGGCTGGAGCACATAACCATATTTCCTGTTGTTTGTCATACCAGTACTACCACAACACCCTAACTGAGCCTCCAGCTGCTCATCCACACAGGTTAACAACATCAAACTATTTGTGGTTGACATTTTGTCAGAGAAGGTATGTGCCGTGGCCGGTAATCGAACCAAGGACCTCTCGAGTGAGAGGCAGATGCACTACCAACTGCGCTATGGCCATGGCAGATCAGTTATGAGGCTGTATATACCTTTCACTGATAAACTGGTATCCATTTAATTTTGCTCATAGCATAAGCTTCAGGGATTGAAAAAGCTATTTGAGAACAACATCAATATTGATTAGGCTGTATACAGGCCCGTATGAAGCAATTTCATATTGGGGGGCTAAAGCCCTTGTCCTGAATATTGGGGGGGGGGCTAATTTGGATTTTCCCAAAATTTTCAGTGTAAAATTAAGAAAATTTGGCAGTTTTGGCCAACATTGAGAGGGGGGGGGCAACCCCCCCCCCCCCCCCCTAGCCCCCCACCCCTGTTCCTACGGGCCTGGTATATATATCTGTTAGCTGATGGGGATCCAATTCTTGGTCCCAGACACCATAAAGGCCCTATATAAAGATCTTAACTTATCTTTACAAATATATCAAGTACATGTATATTTTTGCTTTAAAAACTTAGAGAGAAAAGAAAATTTTAACTTAAAATTGAATGTTGTCAACCAGAAATGGCAAAATGTACTTTTTTTGTACATGTATCATTCTGTATTGTCATTTTTCTCATACCTGTATAGAAACGACTCATTTGTCAAAAATGCACTTTAACCCTTTCTCAATTAACGAAAGTTGTAGCCTATTCATTTCAAGCGCAGACATGAAAGATGAAATAACAAAAACAAGCAAATTCATCTTCTCAATAAGCACTTAGACTAAAACAAGCATTCAATGTTACATTTTTCACTGCAACAGCTTTCAAATTGAACCAAAGTATCGAGACCTTCCTTATAAAGGGTAAAGGCAGTAATTCAATCCCCTTACCATACATGTCTCATAATGACTACATGCAATTCACCTGTTACCTTTTGTTTGGATCAGTTTGTTTACCTTGATTTAAGCTTTTTCTGAATAGCAAAAATTCACAGTGATCCCACGCAAAAATTCTGCTGCGTACTATGACAAAAACAGACTATAATAAAGATCTTATTTTGTGTACATATCATGACAATACTCGGAAAATACTGAGGCAAAAAGAAAATTGCTAATTTTATCAGCTTCCATCTTTAGCATCACAATTATCTCTGGTATATTGTACGCAAATTCTCTCTTAACTCAGTTCTGTTATGCTTTTCTGCAGCAATACTCAATTGAAACAGTCCAAATTTCTGCCGGGCAGATTTGATGCAGTGATAAATGTGCTGGACATTTACACAGGTGTCACAGGTTTGATCCCCCTCCATCCCAGTCTTTTGGGTGCGACTTTAACCCATTCCCACACATTGACGCTTTTTGACGCCCTTCAAGATAAAGGCTTTGGAAAATGTTGTGGAAAATGAAGAAATTGCTTTTGACAAGCAATTTCTTCATTTCCCACAATATTTTCTACCCCAAAAGACTGTAAAATGTAAAATATCATTCATTTGAAATTGTCGTCTGCAACATCTTTGAATTTGGAACCGTCTAAAATTTTGTAGTTTGGTAATGGGTTAAACAGAGTCTCCAAATGACCTAAGCTGTTGAGTGGGATGTAAAACTCTTTTCAATCCAATTAATCCTAATTTCTGCCATTTCATAGTTGAGAAAAGGCTAATTAGAAAGGGTTCAAGGCCAATATTCAATTTCGACAGTCATGCTGTAGTAGATTCAAGCTACTTCTCATCAACAAATTTTTAGGGTGATCCACTTCAAAAACTGCCACAAATGACAAAATGGAAGCTATTAAAGATAGGATTTGTGTAAAATATTGCATAGAAAATATTGAGACAAAAGGAGAAACTGCTGGTTATCAGCAGTTTCTTCTTTTGTCTCAATGTTTTCCCAAGCCTTCTCTATTAAGGACGTCAAAACCAGGTCTTGTTTGGGAAAGGGTCAAGCTACTTCTCATCGATCTCTCATTCATTTGGACTGCTGGTGTGAAACTCCCAATTTATTTTGATTTCATCAATCAATAAATCAATGGACCATGTTGTCTTCAATAAGTAAACGAGATATATCATCATTTCAATAGTTTAACCCATTCCCAAACAAAATACATGCCTGGTCAAATTCCAAGAAAAAAACAATGTTTATAAAGTAATGGTGTACAAAATAGAGAATAAAATGGTGAGGCAAAAGGACAAAATGCTGGACAAGTATGCTTGCTCTCAGATTCAAGTCAAGTTAAACCATAATTATGTTGACATTTATGGGGACTCATTGGAATTGTCTCGTTGAGACGAATCAAATGAGTACCCAAAACATGATAGGGTTTGGATTTGCAATAACAGTTTTAGAATGCTTTTATAATCCGCTGCTTATTTGTTGCTGTGTTAAATGTTGCTTTTTACTAAAAAGTCTCTTAAAACAGTCTGACACAAGCCTAACAAATGGCAAGCATACATGAGCATGCCAAGTTCTCAGGTAAACGAGATAAAAGTAAACAATATATTCCAAATCTTTCAATGTCAGGGCATAAATTTTCTAATTCAGACCTCTTTAAAATAAACGTTTACATTTAATATGAATTTGTCTGCTTAAACACTGTATACTTAACTCTTTCCCAACCTAGCCTTGATTTTGACAAGACTTGCTGCTTTAATAAACCTTAGAGGGAAAATATGAAATTGTGAATAGCCAGCAATTTCTCTTTTCTCAATCATTTCTATGCAATAAATTGAAAATTTTCTCTCTTCAGTTAATTTGATGTCATACGTAACTCAACTTTGACCTATTTAAATTTTTGCAGTCAAGGAAAGGGTTAAATCTTTTTCTGGTTTATAAGTAAGTCTGCAGTGTACATAATTTATCACTTGAGTTTGTATCTTGCCCTATAAAAAAAAAGACGTCTTTAAAAATGTTAAATCCTTTCCCAAACAGCATCAGCCTGGTTGGACTTATTTAGTACAGGAGACTTTAGTGAAACATTGGAGCAAAAGAAGTAAATGCTGATATTAACCATATTTTATTCTTTTCCTTTCCGATATAATGATATTTCATGCTGACATTAAAATCATTGTCTGGATAGTTGTGGTCTGGGAAAAGACTGGATTGTACTGAATGGAGTTTTATGTCCCACTGAACTGCAAAGGTCATAATTATGGAGATGAGATCTCATGTTTAGAGTCTCAACCAAAAGACAAGCAAGGCAAGGGATCAAACCTGTGGCCCTTATTTTACAAGTCCAGAGTGTTACCACTGCACCAAATCCATCCCGGCCCCTGTCTGGGAAAGGATTCATCACTTGAGTTTGTATCTCGTCATATATAAAAAGGTGTTTTTTGAAAACTATAAAGTTATGAGTAAGCTCTTCATTCATATCCTGGTGTGTGATGGTTATGAAAATCCTTATAATGATGAAACATTCCTATACACTTTACCAAACATCAGAATTTTAGATTTGTTAAAATTCAAAGATGATGCAGATGACAATTTCAAGTGAATGAAATTGTGCATGCTTTGGTCTGTTTAGGTAGAAAACATTGTGGGAAATGAAGAAATTGCTTGTCACAAGCAATTTCTTCATTTTCCTCAATGTTTTCCGAAGCCATTATCTTGCTGGGAGTCAAAAGGAGTAACTGTGTGGCAATGGGTTAGCACATCACCAAAATGACAAAAATCTTGACTGCTGCTTTAGATATTAGTTTTTATTGCATTAATTGATCTACAAACCCTTTGTTGTAGGCACTCATTGGAATCATTTCTTTGAAACAATTCAAATGAGTAGAAAATCTACCCACATTATAGGGTAAGGATTTGAAATATCTGATATTTTGTCTGCCTATCAAAGCAAGTATATATCACCACTTTTATTTGAGTATCTTGTAACTGCAGCTTAGTTCAAGCTGCAGTTTTTGAGAAGAATATTTTTAAAGGAAAAGTTTACGGACGGACGCACGCACAGACGCACAACGGACACAGCGCCATGACAATAGCTCGCTCCCCTCGGCCAGTGGAGCTAAAAATCAATCCATAACATCAAGGCTATAAGACTTGAAAGGGTTATCAAAATAGTTGGAATACACAGTTCTTATTGACCTAACCAGAGGTCTTTCATGGGTCAAGCAAAAATATTGACCGGTCAGTTTAAATCTAGTGTAAGTGCCTACACAATTAGTATATAGTTACAATAGTCTTCTTTGTTACTGTCTATATGAATGGTATGCAAGCTTTGCAGAAAAAATAAAATGACTGATCCTTTTTATTCTTGAGAAATATGAAACAATATTTGATTTTCCATGAGCATAAAGATAGCATTTTGATACATAAACCTTTCTCCAAAAAGTCCTTATTTTGACACACCTACTAGAAAAGCTTTTGGAAAACAATGTAAGAACTGAAAAGAGACAAAAGTGCAGACAGGTCTATAAATTTAACCAGCATTTTTCTTGAACAAATCTATTTTCTCCTTTCCCTTCCATGTTTCATTCACAACCCTAGGGCTAATAGTATGTTACACATTTCATTTTGAGAAACATGATTGTCATACTGTATGAATTGGCTGACGAGCTGCCTCGAGACATGCTTGTTATTGACTGAGACCTGGAAGAGTTGCTTCTCTTATGATGGGACATTTATCCCTGTTGAGGTTGGTAAGCTGGTCTTCCTAGACTTGCTTCGCCATTTACCAGACCTCCGAGATGCTCCTGCTGTTGCAGAGCAACAAATACGAATTCTGTGTGGGTGAAGTCAAGGAGGTCTTTCAAGACCTGCTCTGGTATTGCTTCACCTGAGCAGTGTTGCTGCTCGCTGCTCGCTGCTCCCGAGCAGCAACACTGCTCAGGTGAAGCAATAACAGAGCAGGTCTTGAAAGACCTCCTTGACTTCACCCACACAGAATTCGTATTTGTTGCTCTGCAACAGCAGGAGCATCTCGGAGGTCTGGTAAATGGCGAAGCAAGTCTAGGAAGACCAGCTTACCAACCTCAACAGGGATAAATGTCCCATCATAAGAGAAGCAACTCTTCCAGGTCTCAGTCAATAACAAGCATGTCTCGAGGCAGCTCGTCAGCCAATTCATATTGTATCTATATTCTGCATCCATTGAGACCTCTGGGCATGCTTGTTTTCACACAACAAAGAGAATCCAAATAGAATTGGAAGCGCGCCTCCCAATACATCTACCATTGGGGCTCTTCTATGCTTGACTAGATAACCTTCAAGTTGTCCTAGTAGCAAAGACATCAAATGTATGTCCGTAAAACACTTGTCTATTCAAGTGCGCAGTTGGAGACTAATGTCATCCAAATCTTCTCAACTGAGAAAAGAAAGTGATCCTTCAGCAAATTGTCTATAAAAAGCAAAATTGCTTCGACTTTTGTTTTTATTCTTCCCACCTTTATAATCAAATGAGCATGCTATCTCTAGTGAATAGACCTAATGCAAGTCTGTACCCCATGCCAAACAACATGGGCTTTATCCACCCTTCAATGATAGCACAATAGTTAATAAAAGAAGAATCATCTTAGCAAAGTCCCGATCTTTTGATAAATATATTACCAAGAGATCGGCGAAAATACAGCAAATACCCACATGACTGGGTCTTTCCCAAAGAAACCAGCAGTTTTTGCTGCCACTGAGTCTGTTGTTTGCTCCTTAGCAGGGAGCAAAACTGGATCGCTCCTATCATTAACACTCCTTCCAGTCAGGATCTACACATCAGTAGAACATGAGAAACTCCCAACAGCCAATTCGTATTCTCATGATTGTCATAATGCTTTTCAGAAATCTTTGAAGAGATGGTTTAAAGTTCATTTTGTCTACACTGATAAAGATTTGAGTGGGAGAGAGTACAAAGTAAATAAATAAATCATAGAACCCACACCCCTAGCACTTTAGTACTTCATTCCATTTGTGGACTCTGGTTCAAATCAGACTTTCATTGTCTGATTAAATAAATTTATAATTAATCCTTTCCTGGAGGAAAATATTATGCTGATCTGAGTTGAAAGCTTCTGCTACTAAAAATAGTTTTCATTAAAGCACTAAAAACAGCAAAGAAAATATTAAGATGAAAGAAGAAAATGCTGTCTGATCATCAGCACTTTCTTCTTTATTCTCACTTTTTTGCCATGCTTTTCCTATGACAGACTTTATAATCAGGCCTTGCTTATGAAATGTTTAATCCCACACCACCTAATACTTACTTCATTCCATTTTGGGTTCAAATCCGACTTTTTGACAGTAGTCTTCTTTGATTGACCTGAAAAGGAAGATAATTTGTTAGAGGGATGACAAAACCTTGTATCTATAGCTTGAAAAAAATGCAGGTACTAGGTTTGACCCCCACTGACAAATTGTTATTATACCTTTTTTATGCTTTAACCCTTTCTCAACTATCAAACTCCTGAATTTGAAAAGATTTGCAGATGAAAAAATTATATCTAGATCTAGTTTTGATCTGTGAATGAAATCTGTATATAAATCTAATACCCCAGAGGATTTTTTTTTTAAATCTTAAGTTTGGATATCATAACTAAAAATGCTGTGAAAGCAAATATTATCACTTCATATCAAGGGCTGGGTTGAAAAACCCTTACCATTCAATTAACCCTTTCCCAAGCAAGGCCTGGTTTTGACGTCCCTATAAGACAAGAGCCGTCACAGACGGATTATGCTCCCCGAATAAGTGTTTGTCACAAAATAAAAACTATCATACATTAAGCCCCTTTTCCCATGACAGCTTTTTTGTACACACATTATTTATAGAATATGGTCTAGAACATCCTATTTATTACATGAGCACAAAATTTCATTAAGTTCTGCCCATTAGATGAAGAGAAATAAGAGAAAAACTAATTTTTACACTAAGGCCCCTTTTTCCATGACGCAGCCTTAAATTTACAAACGGAGAAAAAGGTCCCTAGGTATTGACCCTGGGAGTTCACATGTGAAGTTTCATTGAATTTGGTCCAAGGGTTGCCGAGATATGGCTGTGGACGGACGGACGGACGGACGGACACACGGACGGACGGACGGACGGACAGCATGGCGACTATATGCTCCCCCGAAATTTTTTCGGGGAGCATAAAAAGGCTTGGGAAAACATTGAAACAAAAGAAGAAACTGCTGATAACCAGCAGTTTCTCCTTTTGTCTCAATATTTTCTGTGACATATTTTACACAAATTCTATCTTTTATTACATAGATTTTGTCATTTGTGGCAGTTTTTGCAGTTGATCACCCTAAAATTTATCGTTTGGGAAAGGGTTAATCATTATCTGTCCCTTTCCTAGATGAAAAACTTAAAAGACCTGTTTCTTTTTAACCCATTCCCAAACAAAACCTGGTTATGATGTCCCTAATAGAAAAGGCTTAGGAAAACATTGAGACAAAAGAAGAAATTGGCATTTGCTGATTTCAGCATTTTCTCCTTTCGATTCCATGCTTTCTTTGCTAGATCTATATTTTTCATGAATTTTACCAATTTGTCGTCTGCAGCAGCTTTCATATTGAATTTAAACAACCCCATATTTTTGTCATTCAAGGAAAGGGTTGAATTGAAAGGGATTTATGGACTGTAGGGTACTCCCACATCCATTCTAGCATTGCTTTCTAAGATTACTGTACCAATCAATCCTTGGAAAACATCACAGGAAATGTACAAAGTTTGTCGCCACCAATTTCTCTTCTTCCAAATTGCTTTCATCACACTTCGACTTTAGTCTTTATATTTTTTTTTGCAAAAGTTTGCAAATAGATCGGGAAGTTATTTCAAAATAACAGCCTAGATGTGCGAGTTTGTAGGATATTAATTTGGTCAAATTGTATCTTATCTGTCGTCTGCAACAGCTTTCAGTTTGTGTACGAAGGAGTGCTCTTTTTATAATAGATTCTAGATCTAGATAGATCTAGAGACTTTGTATTGAACGGTAACCCGATAGATATAAAACTGTATAAAACAATGTCTCTATAAAACGGCTTTCGTCTGCATCTTTACCTTTGATAAAGGTGAGCTGATTCACATTTTCTACACGAAGACTGATGAAGCGTAAAAAATAACATCCCAAGTTTTACCTACCTAGAAATGTACATGTTGCATAGGGATCACTTTCACCGAAAGTTTCCAAGTTTGGCACATTTGACGCCTCTATGACGTCGATTTTCAGCGACATTGTTACTTCCTTGATGAATTACAACATGACACAAGACATTTATTTAGTTAGAAACATTCCAACACGACGTTATTTCAACCTCCACATACAAAACCGGCACACCCCAAAATATCGTCTGTACACACCGAGGGAATTATGGGTAAAGTTACGGACAGGTGAGTCACGTCAGGTAACTCTTGTCTGAGCGAAATTTTGACACAACTGAATTTATCTCCCTTGTTTTACATGGCCCAAAACTAGTAATATGCATCTTTCCCAGAATACATGTATACTCTTTCCCAGACAATCGTTAGTTTTGAGACCCAAATATGACAAATATTGAGTACAATATGAAAATGCAGTGAACCAGTATTTTCTCAATGTCCAAAGATCCTGATTACTTTGAATTGGAGTACCCTGTTGTCTGATCATGTGTTGCACTCCAACAGGTGAGAAAGATGGTCAATCTTTTACAGAACAATCTAGATCTTTATTAGAACATATTCCAAAAGGCCAAAAGGCAGGGTATTTTACTGTATAAATTGAGTTAACAAGAGCACCAAATTAAAAAAATATAAATAAATATATCAATTTTATTATCAAAATGTCTAAAAGTACAACTAAGAAAATTAATTGGTTCAATTCCATTTTTCCTAAAAAAAATTTTTTTTTTGGCCAAAAGGTCCTACCTTGCAAAATATTGTGGCCAAAACGTCTGTGGCCAAAACGTCCTGGCCAAAACGTCCTGGCCAAAACGTCCGTGGCCAAAACGTCCGTCCACCTTATTAGATTGATCTTGAACCATGTTACTAGTTTCATAAACCAGGGATAGATATTTACCCTTTCCCAAACAAGACCTGGGGCCCTTATTATCAACGATTGTACAATGATTTTTTGCGTAAGTACTTGTAACAACAAGCCTGATTGGTCCAATCTGACTTCTCATGCAATCAGATGTTTTGTTACACATGTCCCTGGTTTTGATGATTCTTGGATGTTTTATTCAACAAATGGTTAACCACATACAAAATAAGCCTTGGTTTTGACAGTTCGACAGAAAGTAAGTTAAGAAACCCTCAAGGGAAAAGAAGAAAATTGAGATGACCAGTATTTTCTCCTTCACTCCAAGAATTTCTATGTGATAACTTGAACCAGCTTTTGATATGAAAAAGATAAACCTGTTGGTAGACAACAAAATTTTAGACTTGTTACAACTCAGAAATGTTTCAAGCGAATGTACATTACATTTTTTGGTCTTTCTTGGTAGAAAACATTGTGGGAAATGAAGAAATTACTTGTCACAAGCAATTTCTTCATTTCCCAAAATGTTTTCTACCAGAAAGACACATCATGTCACAAGCAATTTCTTCATTTTCCGCAATGTTTTCCAGAGTTTCAATCTAACATGGCATCAAAAAGCCTCATCATGTGGTATGTGGGAATTTGTTAAACATTTAACAAATCATTATGGTAAAGTAACATAAAACAAATTTCTGGAAACAGTTCATCGTTTATTTAGTGTTATCACATCAGTTCAAAACATAACAAGCAGTGTCAATTTACATAACACAACAAACATTTTTGTATAAATCTTTCTGAGATATAGATAAAAGAAATGATGTAATTTCTATTGAAATTTTCTCATTCATCCTTGAGCAAACCCAATTTTATGGGTACTCATTAGAATTATCTCAGAGAAAAAATTCAAATGAGCACCCACAACATAGGGATTGGAGGAAAACAGACTTAGAGAGTCAACACATCCTCTTATCTATACCTGAGATCTTTAAATTCATCATGATTGTTAATTATAAAAGCACAGAAAACATTCTTTCAGCCGAAAGGAATGTACCTTTATTAATCAATGTAATTGGGAAAATAACAAGCATCTAGGTACATTGTGCACTTGTATATTGTATTTCAATGCATGCAGTTATATTTCATTAAAATCTTTTTTTTTTAGGTAAATTTTACCATGATCATTGGTTTTGTTTTGAAAATAATTATGTGTCAAATCATTTCGAAATAATTACAAATATTTGGAAGGTATTGGCCCTGACACTTTGACCTTCAGGCATATTATGCAATATTATATTATATATGTAACATTTGAGCAAACAAAAAAATCAATTGATTGATATGCATGCAGAATGAACCCTTTCCCACACAAGACCTGGTTTCGACATCCATAAAAGAAAATGGTTGAGCAAATATTGAAAGAAAAGAAGAAATTGCTGACAATCAGTAATTTCTACATTTCTATCAATATTTTCTGTGCTAAAATGTACACAATTTCCATTTTTGTAATTTGCAAAACACCCTGAAATTTGGTCGTTTGGGAAAGGATTAAAAACAGTTATAAAAGTGGATAACAGCTTTATAGTCTTCACAATGGCACAAGCAATTTTTTATCACAGAAGTTGTCATGAGAAAATAATACAATGCTATTCCTCAAAAGTTTTCCATACTGATATTAAAAACATGCACAGAAATGAGAAAATGTTGGTCAACAACACTTTATTTTCCTCTAACAGTTTGAAAGCAAATTCATCAGATAAATACAACAATAAATAGCTACAGAAAGAAGATTTAAAATGATGGGGAATTTGTTTTTTCTACATTCAGCTCATAATTATGTGAAACAACCTCTAACATTGAAATCTCAATCCTTTCCCAAACAGCAAAGATTTAGTGTATGTAGTGCAATTTGAAACACAACAAAATTAATGTAAATAAATAAGGTATGTGTACAATATAGCATAGAATATAAAATATTGAGGCAAATCAGAGATGCTGGTTATCAGCATTTTCTTTTTTTACCTTAACCCTTTCACTGCAAAACATTAATTTCGGGCGCGTCTCTCACTGTTGAATAAATTCGAAGAAATTTCCAAGAATCCATACCCTGCGTAACTTTTGACTCATTCGATGGATTCCTTTCAGATTTTCAGCACATACAGACAAATGAAGCATCTATATGTGACCAAAATTTCAAAGTTATTTATGAAATGACAATATTTTTTTTCTTCTTTTATTCAACTCACAAATTGTTACAATCTAGTAGAACAATGGAAAAAGTTGGGTGAGCAAACCTCGACTAAATGTTTCCGTTGAAAGTATAATAATTTGATAGAACAGATTGTTGAATTGTCAACTAAACATAATTTCACACTATCCCGAAGCCTTTTCCAGCATTTTTGGTGTCATTCATAGTAATATTTACAGCTTGTGGGCATAAATAGCAAGTGCATGTTCTAATGGCAGCCATATTGTTGTCTTTTGTTTTGGAAAATTCCCCATAAAAATACTGAAAGCTCACCGATTGTAACACAAATTCTACTGTTTCACCTGTCAAACGCTAGTACTTTGATTACTAAAACGGTGCTATAAGAAAAAGAATGTGTGAAAACCACTTAGCTGTAAAAAATATTCACATATTTCGCCCCCATAAATTTGTCGACTGAAGTCGCCTATGGCAGGGACCCCTTTTAGACAAAAGTCGCCTATGGCAGTGAAAGAGTTAATATTTTTCCAGGCCTGCTCTATTAGAAACATCAAAATATGCCTTGTTTGGGAAAGGTTTAAAATACTTGTAATAGTAAACTAAATATTGCAGATATATTATGCATTTCAGAGCTGTTTCTAATTATTGAAAAATAAATACAACAACTAATGAACACAACTTAAAGCCATAAATATAATACTTTCAATATTTATTTGACACTTTCTTGATTAAAAGTTGTAAAAACATTTATCTAGTTCTAATAACTTGTTCTAAAATAACAGTAACTTAATCTCCTATGTGTGATTTCATTTGGCACTTTATAACTCAAAATAAAACGCTAACAGTTTCTAAATTGATAATTTTACACTGTCCCAAACAAGATCCTGTTTTGACATTCCTTACAGGAATAGCTTGTGAAATTATTGGGGCAAAAGAAGAAAATGCTGATAACCAGCATTGCCTCCTTTTGTCTCAATATTATAAATGCTCTATTGTACACACATTCTATCTTTTTAACATCCTTTTTGTCCTCTACGACAGCTTTCCCATTAGAACAGCCAAAACTTTTAATGTTTGGGAAAGGCACAATGTAAAACTATTGTAAGGGGCGAAGTGCATACAAACTTAAATGCACACACTATGCTTTGAACTAATTCACAAATAAATTAGTAGCAAAAGCAATGTAAATGTAAAGTAAAACTGCAAAACTCGGTGCAAACAAATCTATAAATGCACACATGCACTTTGTCAAGTTACATCCTAACTACTATTAGCCAACCAACATTTTTACTATTCCAACTTTTGCGGACATAAAGTTCATCCTGATTGAACAAGGTATATGTCTGAACCAATCAAAATGATCATCATATGATTTTTAAATTAGTATGGAAATTAGATTTTTTTAAAACTAGTCTGGAAATTAAATACATATCTAGAAAGGATGAAATTAGAGACAAGATATAATTGGACAAAAAGTTTGTGAAACACTTCTGCATATGATACATGAGCCCGGTTATGGAAAAAGGGATCTTATAGCATTTGAGAAAATGGTAACAGGTCAGCCTGAACAGAATAATTATGTACAGTCTGATCTAGATCCAAAAAGTTCTCTTTAGCTTCTTCCTCACCCATTCAGGTAAACGCTGATCTGGATCCATGTTGGTCAAAAATATATTAAGGGGACCTCTTTCCAGATCACTGCTCAAATATCTTTTATTAACCCTTTTCCAAACGATCTTTTATTAACCCTTTCCCAAACGACAAAATTGTAATCCAGTCCAATTTGAAAAGAGTTGCAGACAACTAGATAAATCACATGAAAAGTTGAAATTGTGTGTCATTATAGCCTGGAAATTTTAATATAGATGCAAAAGGAGACAAGATGTGTTTGTAAAACACAAATGCCCCCGAAATGGCCATTTTTCTAAAATGTTAAGTTTTTGTGGAGTAAAGGGTTATTAAGGGTTAAGGGATGACCTTGAGAAAGGTCAAATTGCATGGAACAGATAGATATCATTGAAAGGAAGTTGCATACCAAATTTGAGCTTTGTATGTCAAATACTTTTGAAGAAAAGGCAAAGGTTAAGTTTTCGGAGTAAAAGGTTAAGTTTTCGTAGAGTAAAGGGTTAATAAGGGTTAACAGATGACCTTGAGGAAGGTCAAAGAGCATGGCATAGATAGATATCATCGAAAGGAAGTTGCATACCAAATTTGAGCTTTGTATGTCAAATACTTTTGGAGAAAAGACAAAGGTTAAGTTTTCGGACAGACGGACGGATGGACGGACAGACGGACAGACAGACGGACACAAGTAAAACAATTTACCCTCGATCTCTCATACGGGAGCATAAAAATGCTGATTAAGAGATTATCAACATTTTCTTCTTTTGTCTCAATGATTTACCAAGCCATTTCTAATAGAGATGTCGAAAGCAAGTCTTGTTTGCAAAAGGATTTATGTGACTATACATTTGACCATTACATTGGTACATGTAAGCAATAATCATGTATTCCATAACAGACAGAAAGGGCAAGAATTGTTTAACCCCTTCCCAAACGACAAAATTTTAGGGTTGTCCGATTTGAAAGCCGTTTCAAACAACAAAATATGTTTTATTTATGCAAACTATTGCACAAAAAATATTGAGACAAAAGGAGAAACTGCTGGTTATCAGCAGTTTCTTCTTTTGTTTCAATGTTTTCCCAAGGGACGTCAAATCCAGGTCTTGTTTGGGAAAGGAATAAAAATATTTTACATCACAATGCATAATTATATACAAAAATAAATACAATGGCAAAAGGGCAGATTGGTAAAACAATATATTTTCTAATAACAAAAACCTTTATAACAACTAATTTATCACATAATTTCGAAAAACAATTAACAAATGAATAATGTTCAACAATTCTTTGGTTCATTTTCAGTCTTTGTCTTGCTCAATAAAGATATTTTATCCTTTGTTTACGATGATGGAAACACAACAGAAAAGAGCACATAGATGGGCTTCTGTAGACTGGCTAACTGTAAAACCTGGAAATAAACAAAATATAGGAGCCATTAACCCTTTACCAAACAAGAGCCGTCAGAGACGGACAATGCTCCCCGAACAAGGCATTGTCACAATAAATATATGCCATGCAGAGCTAATATAAAGCTAACAAATGTTAAGCCCCCTTTTTCCATGACATATTACGCAAATTTTAAATAGTTTACTGTCAAGGGCATCTGATTTGCTACTCAAATATGAAATTTCATCAAATTCTGACCATTAGACTAGGAGTAATTAGAGAAAAACTGTATTTAACCTTAAGTCCCCTTTTCCCATGGCGAGGCCTCAAATCCAAAAACCGGGAAAAGCACATCGGCATTATGTCATAGGGAGTTAACATGGTAAGTTTCATTTGATTTGGCCCATGGGTTATGGAGAAATCGCTTCGGACGGACGGACGGACGGACAGACGGAATGAGGGACGGACAGGACGGACGGACAGACAAAGCGGCTACTATATGCTCTCCCTTCGGGGAGCATAACAAAACTTGGTTTTGACGTCACTGAAAAAAAGGCTTGGGGAAATATTGAGGCAAAAGTAGAAAATGCTGATTATCAGCATTTTCTCATTTTGTCTCAATATTTTGTATGCTATTTTGTAATGAATATGTCTTTAAATATCCATTTTATCATCTGCAGCAGCTTTTCAAATGGACTCTGCTTGTTGGGAAAGGGTTAACCCTTTCCAAAACAGCAAAAAAAGGGAGGGGGGGGTCAAATTTGAAAGCTGCTACAAACCACAGAATGGATGCTGATAAAGATTGGATTTCATTTTGTGTGCAATATAGCATGGAAAATATTGAGACAAAAGGAGAAAATGCTGATAATCACTGACTGTAAGACCTGGAAACAGGCAAAATATAGGAGCCATTTTATCAAACAGCAGAATGTTAGGATGGTCCAATTTGAAAGCTGCTGCAGACCACAAAATAGGTGTTGAAAATGATTGGATTTGTGTGTAATACATTGTATAGCACCAAAAATACTGAGGCATGGAACAGTTAGATTTTGTTGAAAGAAGGTTACACCAAATTAGGGCTTTTATGTCTGATACTTGCAGAGTAAATGCCAATTTTAAGTTTCAGAATGATAGACAGATGGTTGGACAGACAGACAGAAGTAAAACAATATGCCCCGAATCTTTCGATAAGGGGACAAAAAAAAACAAGAGGACCAGAATGGCCCTATATCGCTCACCTGAAAGAAGTTTAAAGACACGCCCACTTTTTTGATGAATCAAAAATTTGCAAACAAATTTTGAAAAGGGTCACTCAAGGAACATTGTTGCCAAATTTGTTTCAAATTGACCCAATGCTTGATTTTTAAAGAATTTTCTTATGATTTCTCTAAGTCTGATAAGCCACGCCCTGCCACGGCCACTTTTTTGTCCAATACAAAATTTGCCAACACTGTAAGTCCGATAAGCTACGCCCACTTTTTCTGACGAAAAAAAAAAAATTGAGAACAAATTTTGAAAAGAGTCACCCAAGGAACATATCTGCCAAGTGTGGTTCAAATTGGGCCAATGGTTGATTTTTAAAGAATTTTCTTAGAATTTTTCTAAGTCCGATAAGTCAGGCCCTGCCACGCCCACTTTTTCAGACGAAACAAAAATTCACATCTTTTTTAAAGAGTCACCAAAGGAACATTTCTTCCAAGTTTGGTTCAAATTGGGCCAATGATTGATTTTTAAAGAATTTTCTTATGATTTCTCCAAGTCCGATAAGTGCTGACCTGCCACGCCCACAATTTTGGACGAATTAAAAATCCGCAAACAAATCTTAAGAAGGGTCACCTAAGAAACATTCCTGCCAAATTTGGTTCTAATTGGCCCAATGGTTAAGGAGAAGAAGATTTTTGAAGAATTTTTTAGCAATTTCTCTTGGTTAGATAAGCCCTGCCCTGCCACACCCACATTTTTTGACGAAACTTTAAATCTATGAACAAATGTTGAAAAGGGTCACTGAAGGAAGAATTACGAAAGTTTGGTTCAAATTGGCCAATTGGTTGATTTTTAAAGAATTTTCTTAGGATATCTCTAAGGCCGAAAAGCCCCTTCTTCCCTGCCACGCCCTCATTTTTTGACAAATGTAAAAATTTGTGAATCAATTTTGAAAAAAGAGACTCAAAGAACATTCCTGCAAAGTCTGCTTCAAATTGGCCCAATGGTTAATTTTAAAGAATTTTCTTATGATTTCTCTAAGTCTGATAAGCCCCTTTCTCCCTGCCACGGCCACAATTTTTTACAAATGAAAATATTTGTGAACAAATTTTAAAAAGAATGGCTTAAGGCACATCCCTACAAAGTCTGGTTTAAATTGGCCCAATGGTTGATTTTTAAAGAATTTTCTTATGATTTCTCTAAGTCTGATAAGCCCCTTTCTCCCTGCCACGGCCACAATTTTTTACAAATGAAAATATTTGTGAACAAATTTTAAAAAGAATGGCTTAAGGCACATCCCTACAAAGTCTGGTTTAAATTGGCCCAATGGTTGATTTTTAAAGAATTTTCTTATGATTTCTCTAAGTCTGATACGCCCCTTTCTCCCTGCCACGGCCACGTTTTTTGACGAATCTAAAATCTGCGAACAAGTTTTGAGAAGGGTTGCTCAAGGAACAATTCTGCCAAGTTTGGTTCAAATGGGCCCAATGGTTGATTTTTAAAGAATTTTCTTAGGATTTCTCTAAGTCCAATAAGCCCCGCCCTGCCACATCCACATTTTTTGACAAATCAAAAATCCGCGAACAAGTTTTGAGAAGGGTCACTCAAGGAACATTCCTGCCAAGTTTGGTCAAAATTTGCCTGTTGGTTTTGGAGAAGAAGATGTTTGAAGAAATTGTTGATGGATGGATAGATGGACAGACAGACGGACGGACGGACGGTTAGTGACCACAATAGCTCACCTCAAGCACTTTGTGCTCAGGTGAGCTAACAAGAGCCGTCAGTGACGGATTATGCTCCCCGAATAAGTGTTGTCACAAAATAAAAACTATCATACATTAAGCCCCCTTTTCTCATGACAGATTTTTTGTACTCACATTATTTATAGAATATGGTCTAGGACATCCCATTTATCATATAAGTGCAAAATTTCATTAAATTCTGCCCTTTAGATGAAGAGAAATAAGAGAAAAACTAATTTTTACATTAAGTCCCCTTTTTCCATGACTCATCCTCAAATCAAGAAACGGAGGAAAAGGTCCCTAGGAATTATCCCAGGGAGTTCACATGTGAAGTTTCATTGAATTTGGCCCAAGGGTTGCTGAGATCTGGCTGTGGACAGACGGACACACACACACGGACGGACGGACAGCATGGCGACTATATGCTCCCCCGAAATTTTTTCGGGGAGCATAATAATCTGTACAGCAGTTTCTTAGTTATAGAATAGACTAGACAAGAAATTCACTGAGCAGTGCATATCAGCCAATGAGGCACTTGTCAGTGGAAAAAGACATTTTTTTTTTCAAGGGCAAATAATTCAAGAACAACAAAAGGTACCTGAAAAATGCTAGAAGCATGCACAACTAGACATCATTGAAATTTATTGTACCATTTTTAATCAAATTCTGATTCTGAAACTGTGGGACTTGTGAACAAAAGAAAAAAAGCAATGGACAAAAAGACAGACAGATGACTGGCCAAGAAAGACAGGCTGATCAACAGACTGACTCCTATATAATATCCAAGGATGATGACATTGGGAAAAACGATTTGTACAGCAGAGCAACAGATAAGTGGGGGAAGAGCAATCTAAATCCTTTAATTCAAATCCAAACCCTATGTTGTGTGCACTCATTTGAATCGTCTTGATGAGACGATTCAAATAAGTACCCACAAAACAGGATTATATTGAATGACATTTTGCATTTTGAATATCCATTACCCCCTCTTATCTTTTTCTGGTCAAGCATACCTGTGATTTACTAGTTTTCTCTCCGAGTCCAAACTTCTGGCTGGTAATTCCTGTAGACAATATCTGATTATCTCCCTTCTCTACATACTGCACGGTGATACAGTATTTAACCTCCCTGTCCGCTCTCATGGAGAATGTGTGTCTCTCGCATTGTCGGAAACTCAAAATCGGGTCACCCGGCTTTAATCTCTGTAAATGGTAAAACAGGACAGGTATCAACAAATATTCAGCAAATATAAACCTGACAAATTAAATCCTTTAGAAATTCACTCTATAGTCTTCACAAACGCAAATATAATCAATTCTGCACCCTCCCACCCCCACCCCTCCACCTTAGAAAAAAAGATGTGTTTGTGAAACATGAATGCCCCCGAAATGGCCAATGTTAAGTTTTTGGACAGAGAGACAGATAGACAGACAGACAGACAGACAGACATGAGTAAACAATATACCCCCGATCTTTAGATACATACGTTTTTGATGTGCCTGAATAAAATGGTCAAAAAGACGCTTGAGAGAAAAAGAAAACTATTTTGGTCATAAGCATCCTTCTAAGTTTTCTATGCCATGACATCAATTTTCTGTCTTTTGCATTATCCATTTTGCCTCCTAAAAATCCTTCAAATTTTGATAAGTCTTAAATTATGTTTAGCCCTTTCCCAAAGGGCAAAACATCAGGGTGGTCTAATTCAAAAGCTGCTGCACACCACAAAATGGATGTTTACAAAGATTGGATTTGTGTACAATATAGTATGAAAAATATTGAAGCCTAAGGATAAGATGCTGATTTTCTTCTTTCTCCTCAATGTCTTCCCAAGCCTTTTCTAATAGGAGCGTCAAAGTCAGGTCTAGTTTTGGAAAGGATTAAATTTTGAACATTCTTGAATTTTGTCTAAAAAAAAAACAAGATGTGTTTGTGAAACACAGATGCCCCCGAAATGGCCATTTTTCTAAAATGTTAAGTTTTCATGTAAATGGTTGATAAGGTTTAACTATTGACCTATTGTATGGAACAGATTGCTATCATTGAAAGGAAGTTACATACCAAATTTGAGCTTTGTATATTGAATACTTTTGCAGAAAAGGCAAATGTTAAGTTTTTGGACAGACAGACAGACACGAGTAAAACAATACGCCAGTGCCGATCTCTCGATACGGGGGCATAAAAATAAGTCAGAGAAATTCGATGATTTCAAATCTCTCTGAAATAATCTTACCTGCATGTAGAATGAGTAGACCCCATCTTTAGTTCCAACAGCCTTCAGTTCAAAATGGAATCCATGTAGAGACAGAACTTCAGAATGGTACAGTGGGTCCTAAAAACAGGTAAGATCTCTTTATGAAATACTTATGCTTCAGTAAGAACAATTTAATGACCTTGATGGTTTCCCTTGACCTCGGTGTTATAAGGAATGTTGTGTCACATAAAAATCCTTCTCATATTGAATTAAAGAGACACAACATTCCCATTTCGTTTTTTTAAAGCATGTCTTGATTCAAAGATTGGTTATTCTAATGCATATAAATGCTATCAGTTGTTACTGATAAGCAAAAAATATGCCTTTAAAGTTGAGACAGAAATGAAAATTTGATATACACAATGTACATCTGAACTGCAGTATACATCAATTTGTTTAATTTTAACACAAAAATATATATACTGAGCAAAAATGAAAACTTTACACCTACATTGCTTGTCATATTTCTTCTAAATACAACAAGTAAAGAAATCAAATGAACATGCTTCGCATTGTCCATTGACTTGGTTGTGCCAAACACTAAACGTTTTGTTGATCTTAATTATAGGGATGAAAAACGGACCCTTTAAGTGTGACAGGGGTCCGTTTTTCAGGTGTACAATTTTAACGGAAATTTTACAAAATTTAATGCCTCAGAAATCCGAGCAGAAGAATGCCAACCATGTCAGACTGCACGGAATGGTAGTCTGACAACTCACCAGTCAGAAAATGTAAAGATGTTTGCATAACACTGTTTAAGCTTTTAAAAAAATGATGTTTAAAAAACAGAATATTCATTATGTTGCAAAGCTTGAAAATTTTATAATGCAATCTCCATAGGAAATTGAAATCGCTATTGCATGGACATCCGGGAACAATCCTAGTCGAAAAAAGGGTCTAATAATCCCCTGTAAGGCCTGCATGATATTTACACAAAAACAATCGAAAAGCGTGATAAATTTTTGAATATCAAACATTTTAAATTCCCTATTTGTTTATGTAAAAGGGAGATAATTCACTAAATTGACAGATTAAACCTTTATTTTAGAGCTTGCTACAAGTGATAAGAAAGATTTTTTGTGTTTTTTTGGCAACCCGGACATGACAAATTCCGAAAAAATAGTGACTCGTTTCCTGCGCATGCGCATATGTGACGTTAGATGTAACTAGCTCTAAATGCATTAAGGGCCGTAACTCTGACATTAAAGGAGACAAGGCAATGAAATTTCAACAAAACGATTGCTGAAAGCCTGGGAAATAATGTCAAAATATATTTCAGGCTTTTAGTTCGATACTTTTCCAGCAACAAGAAATCTTGAAGTGTAAAGTTTTCATTTTTGTTCAGTATATTTCTTGTAAACGGCACAATACTTTGGCATGAAATTTTCAGAATTTTCATAAGAAAATATGTGCTTTCAAACAAAAATAAAACTTTAAAAAAAAAAACAAGATGTGTTTGTGAAACACAAATGCCCACGAAATGGCCATTCTTCAAAAATGTTAAATTTTCGTGAAGTAAAGGGTTATTAAGGGTAAAGGGATGACCTTGAGGACGATCGAATTGCATGGAACAGATAGATATCATTGAAAGGAAGTTGCATACCAAATTTGAGCTTTGTATGTCAAATACTTTTGGAGAAAAGGCAAAGGTTAAGTTTTCGGAATAGAAGGTTAAGTTTTCGTAGAGTAAAGGGTTGATAAGGGTTAAGGGATGACCTTGAGGAAGGTCAAATTGCATGGAACAGATAGATATCATTGAAAGGAAGTTGCATACCAAATTTGAGCTTTGTATGTCGAATACTTTTGGAGAAAAGGAAAAGGTTAAGTTTTCGGAATAGAAGGTTAAGTTTTCGTAGAGTAAAGGGTTGATAAGGGATGACTTTGAGGAAGGTCAAATTGCATGGAACAGATAGATATCATTGAAAAGAAGTTGCATACCAAATTTGAGCTTTGTATGTCAAATACTTTTGGAGAAAAGGAAACGGTTAAGTTTTCAGAATAGAAGGTTAAGTTTTCGTAGAGTAAAGGGTTGATAAGGGTTAAGGGATGACCTTGAGGAAGGTCAAATTGCATGGAACAGATAGATATTATTGAAAGGAAGTTGCATACCAAATTTGAGCTTTGTATGTCAAATACTTTTGGAGAAAAGGCCAAGGTTAAGTTTTCGGACAGACGGACGGACAGACGGACGGACGGACAGACGGACGGACAGACAGACGGACGGACAGACAGACACACACAAGTAAAACAATATGCCCGCGATCTCTCGATACGGGGGCATAAAAAATATCTGTGAAATGTCACTTTAAATTGATTTCTAAATTTGCACTTCTAAAGCTTTTCTAATACCCCTGATAGAAAGACTGGTCATATCTGACATTGTGAGCTTATATAGTTATAGGCTGCGGCCATAGCAAAGTTGGTAACATATCAGGCTTTCACTCATGAGGTCATAGTTCAATATTTCTATTAATACAATTGGTTCTTACATCATCAATGATAAATCCCTGTCGTGTTGCTCCTTGGTTAAAGTTCTTCAGAAGTGACATGTCACCCCCTCCTTGCAACTGAAAGACATGCGCAAATAGTTTCATTAGATTAAGGACTAAAATTCCGACAGAGCTACAGATAAGAGGGTTTTTTGACTTTTCAATATGCAATATTTGACTTATTGTTAAGCAGACTCAATTTTGTGGGTATTGATTGAAAACATCTCATCGAGATGATTCCAATGAGTAACCACAACATAGGGCTTGGATTATCTGTTTCAAAACAAGTGCAGTCAATTTTTTTACCAACACAGTATGTGTCTTTCTTTTCAGGTTTTGATATTTCATAAAACTGTTTTTTTCAGAAGTACTTTTGGTGCATTGATTTTGAAATGAATTGATCAAATTTTACATTATTCAATTTGACAGTTGAACCATGGCGTTTTTTTGGCACTCTACAAGATAAAGGTCTTGGAAAACATTGTTGAAAATGAAGCAATCTCTTGTGACAAGCAATTTCTTCATTTCACACAATATTTTCTACCAAAAAAGATCCAACAAATTTAAATTTTCATTCACTTGAAAAAGTCATCTGCAACATCTTTTAATTTGGACCAGCATAAAATTATGCTGTCTGTAAATGGGTAAATTACTTAAATAATACTGTAAACAAAGTGAAACTTTTGCTCAATGCTCTCTCTAATTCCTGTCTTCAACCTGGCTTGTTGTTCAGATGGATGAGTAAATAATGAGAGTCACAGGTTAGTTTTAGAAATGTATCATTTAATCCAGTTGTTGAGAAATTCTGTATCGAAGTAACATCTTTGACTCTGATAGTGAAAACTAAACTTGTGCAAGGATTTAACCCGTTATATAGACTTTTGATCACCTAGGTTACACCCTCATTAACCAATCACAGGTAATTGAAGGTGTCACTGAGCCAATCAACATGTTCCTGGCAGTCCAGGAATCCTGGCTGCAAAAAGAATATTCCAGGCCATTTCGGCCATGTTGCCAGGAGCAAATCCTGTCACCTGCATTTACTCTAAACATGAAAGAGATATAGAATAACCATATAAATAATTAAAAAATACACATAAAAAACTAACTTTTGATACCCTACAATATAGGCAAATACTGTGACAAAGGAGAATAGGACCTCTGAAGTAGAAAGGTGGAAAGGATTTAAACTTTCCCTCCTTCCAAACTTCCAAGGTCAAAGCCAGGAACGGAATTACTCATTTACTACCAAATTCCATGAAAATCCATTTCTGCAAAGACAAACTCTAGACAAAATAGCATCTTTATAACCATATAATGCACTCTGTAGACACTTAATGTAGGTAATATTGTAGTTTTAAGTTTGGCATAAAGGGAGATAATTCAAAATAGCTGAAAACACAATAATAATAAAATGGCTGAATAGGATGATTGTAAGAATTAGGTAGGTAAGACTGGCATTAGGAATGTGCAGAAAAGGCATATAAACCCAATAGTAAGGAAATATCACTCAATATAGCTATTGCAATGTAGAATGACCAAGGCCAGGAATTGACACAATTCCTGGCCATGGAAAACTAGTGGGTGGGGTACCTATTCTGTTACAATACTTACAGCATGATAGTGTTGAGAGAGCAAGTCAATCAGTTTGTCCCTCGGCATAATGTTCATTAGCTGCATGTCCTGGATATTCCCAGCTGGAAATAAACACAAGAAAACCTTTATAGCATTTGACCTAATGTATTGGGGTTTAATATAGTTTTCAACTGCAATAGCCATATCACGGCGGCAGGAGCACCTAACATGATTCCTGGTATTTCTCTCACCAGTACTATCAAATTATCCAAACCGAGCCTCCAGCTGCTCTCTAACATAGATGATTCACGCCAATTGGTGAGAGACAAATGACTTGTGAAATGTCAGAATGGATACTGGCTGAGCTGGGGTTTGAACTCAAGACCCCTGGATTAAAAGACTCTGACATTACCGACTGAAGCTATCAGAGCTTGCATATAGCATTGAGAATACATTTATTAACATTCTATCCTGTAAGCTAGAAATTCTGCCAAATTACACGGGATCTTATGACTGCAGGGAATCACATGACACAACAATTTAAATTGCAAGGAAGGAGGAAAACACCTGGAATTTGCTGGAAATCTTTTCTTTCAATTTTTACTTGGTCGTAAAAAACTACTTATCAGCTGATTTTTAAAATCCACCGAATTCCTAACATTTTTCCAACACACAGACGCATAAAAGGTGAAAATACATTAAAACTTACTGTCAGTAATCCCATGTAGTCTAACAGCTGAAAACAGTGGACCATAAATCTGTCCATCATCTCTCTCTATGAATGAGGTAGTCTTTGGTAAACTGTGAAATATATAGAAACATATGTATGGTGACATAATTCTGCCATAAAATACAAGATAGCAGTGTCACAATAATTTTGAAAACTATCATGACAACAAGATGTGTTTGTGAAACACAAATGCCCCCGAAATGGCTCTTTTGGAGAAAAGGCCAAAGTTAAGTTTTCATGTAATGTTTCAGAATGACAGACGGACAGGCAGAAGAACAGACAGAGGGTAAAACAATGGTAAAACAATATGCCACCGATCTTTCGATACAGGGGTGGTGGAAGTTTTTATGAAAATTTCACCATTATCACAAAAAAAATCATGTTAAACCTATCATGGAATGAGTACCTGGTTTCTCAATTTTTTTTTATGACACTGCCAACAAGTTACATCAAGACAATTTTTATGATTGCAATAATATGTGGCATTGGCAAGTGACATTCACAGTATTTATGTTTAGATTCTTCAGTTCAAAAATTCTTAAACATACCGAGTCATCCAAGATCTTCTAAAAATTTCAAAAATGATCAATTACCTATTGAAGTAAGACAGTACAGACGAGTGTGAAGGCATCAATTGTAGATGAGGGTTAAGCTGCATAAACAACCAGTAAGCTAGTGTTCTGTATACACTGTATTCATTAAATACAAACAGTCTGTTAGACTTCAATATCTTCTGTAACAGTTCCATAGGTATCTCACGGAGCTGGATCTGGTTAGATAACTGGAACAAAATAAATAAATATGTTTGTTATCTTCCATCAGTGCTTTCAGCGTTGAATTTAAAAGTTTTGCATGTAACTCAATAACAATGATATATAGAGTCAGGACGTAAGTACTGTCTGAAAGAATGAAGTGGCATGGCATCAAAGTCCATTGACTTGCCAACACACCTAACTTTCCCTACTCTTTAATCTTTCATCATTTTTAGGTTTGAGGAATTGAAGATTTTATTTCATTGTTCTCTGATGCTGAAATCTTCACTTAAACACTTATATACCAAAACAAGGGCTGTCTAAGGACAGAAAAGCTGTCTAAGGACAGCAAAATGTGACTATCAAATGCTGGATAGTGAAAAATTCTAAGTTAGAAAAGGGTAAAAATTCCATTAAATTAAATGTCATAGAAACAAATCTTTGCCTAGATGCTGATATTATGGTCACAGAAGCATGCGCAAAGTTTGAAAGCAATAGCTGTTACAGAAAAAAAGTTATCAAAGATAAAAGGCAAGTTGCACATAAAAACTTAACCCAGAATTTCTAAGTCCAAAAGGGTAAACATTCCACTAATTACATGTTTGAGTAATAAATCTTTGCTTACAGGCTGATATTATGGTCCGAGAGGCATGTGCAAAGTTTCAGAGCAATGGCATTAGTAGAAGCAGAGATTTGAGAAACTTGCACGCCAAAACTAAGCCAAAGCATTACCCCAATGCAGACCCCCGGATTGACTAAACATCCCCCTATTCTACAACATAGTCACACTAAAAATGTTTCAAGGAAAGTCTAGACACAAAGACAATGGTCAAAGGATATGTAAATATCTATTGATTTGAAAGCACAAACACTTTTTAAACTTACATCACTGATCAGATTGAGCTCTAACCATCTTTCACAGGCCACGACAACATGTTCTTGTTGACGGCTGGTTTTGATGTCCCTTATAGGAAAAGTTTGGGCGAGCTACGTTGTACATGGACAACTCTTGTTGCAGAAACTCATTTTGCATGTGTTTTGCTTACATGTACCAATATAATGGTCAAATGAATAGTCACATAAACCTTTGGCAAACAAGAACTGGTTTTGATATCCCTATTAGCAATGTCTTGGGAAGACATTGAGACAAAAGAAGAAAATGCTGAAAACCAGAATTTTCTCCTTTTGCCTCTATATTTTCTGGACCATATTATAAACAAATTGTTTCCGTATTATCACTTGCTTTGTTGTCTGCATCTGCTTTCAATTTAAGTCACCCTAATTTATTGCGGTTTGGGAAAGGGGTTAACTTACATCACTAATCAGATTGAGCTCCAACCATCTTTCACAGGCCAGGACAACATGTTCTTGTTGATGCTGAAATGGTGTGAATTTACAAAATCATACAATATATATACAGAGTAAATAGTGCAACCCATGTCTTACTAACAAATTTACGGGGGAAATAGATATGTTTGTAAAATACTAATGCCCACAAAATGGCTATTTCTTGGCGAAAAGGCCAATGTTAAGTTTTCATGTTAAGTTTCGGACAGACAGACAACAGTTAAACAATATGCCCCCAATCTTTTGATAAGGGGGCATACAAAAATGCATTACAAATCAAGTAACAGCATATTCTATTGAACGAGAAATATGTTTTGGGTCATTAAGGGTCAATCAGAGTGCTTACATTCAAATTAAGGCAAACAAGAGGGCCATGATGGCCCTGTAACACTCCACTGGCTTTTAGACTTTATACTCAAAGACTACGAAATTCTTCAAGGAATACAATAGAGGTCTAGTTTTTCATCCAATCTAAAGAAAATTCACAGAATCTAATGAAGAACTGTACTTTGAACATTTAGGCTGAATTAAAATTAAATCAAATCCTGCGTTTTAAAGAAGAACATTTTTGAAGGTTTTTTGAAAATTTAATTCAATTAATTTATTTAAAATTTCAGTTCTATACAGAATTCATTTATTTGAAGGAATAAGGAAGAGATGCATGCAAGGAAGATTCCTGTGAAGTTTGGTTGAAATTGGTCCAATAGTTTTGGAGAAGAAGACTTTTAAAGATTTTTTGAAAATCTAATCTAATTTATTTAATTAAAATTTAAGTTTGAAAGAATTCGGAAGAGGTTCATGTAAGGAAGATTTCTGTGTAGTTTGGTTGAAATTGGTCCAGTAGTTTTGGAGAAAAGGGATATTTAAAGATTTTTCGAAAATTTAATTTATTTAATTAAAATTCAAGTTCTGCAGGGAATTCATTTTTTTGAAGGAATTTGGAAGGGGTTCATACAAGGAAGATTTCTGTAAAGTTTGGTTGAAATTGGTCCAGTAGTTTTGGAGAAGAAGATGTTTATAGAAAAAGTTTACGCACGCACGGACGGACGGACAGACGACGGACACAGGGCCATGACATAAACCCCGCTGGTCTTCGGCCAGTGGAGCTAAAAATGTCCATAAATTTGTTTAGTAAAACGGGGCCAAGATTCCAGTCAGCCATTATCAGAACTTTCATAAAATTTGTCAAGCAGAATTGAAAAGAACATGGTAAAGATATATAATATCACTACAATGTCTAATTTGTGATTTCCTCACTATCACACAACTTACCCTGAGTGCAACATCATGGTATTTACACACTGTATGACTGGAGATATTCTTCAGCATTAATTTTACACATCTGTGAATTATACAACAAGAATAGATATGAAAATAAAACAAGACTGATTGTAAAATATTTATGGTCCTGTAACATCAAATATCATGGGCAACAATTCAATATTCCACCTTATTGAAAAATAAGTTGAAGTATATATGTCGTATGCAAACTTGAAACTATGCAGTCTTAAGACTGCACAGATGTTACGGAACTCATTTTATGCAGTTTCGAAACTGCGTAATATAGCGATTATATTGATATTTTGATGTATAACGGCGTTCTCTCGATGCAGAACTCATCTTAAACATATTCCTTTTGAGAAGGAAACTTAACAGATCACAAAACAAACCATATTAGGCTGTTTTTATTTTAAAACATGTTCGGTACCGAACAGCCGAAGTTCTGCATCGAACCGAAAAACAGCTTCCGGTTTATCGAAAATGATTCGTACCCTAGAAATTTCGTACCTTAATTTTACTAGTTCGTCTACATGTACAAAACAATGCATATCGTCCAATTTATAGACAATATTGTCATAATGGTGATATGGTTTCTCGATTCTGATTAATTATATTGGAAAATGATGTAGTAAGTCGTACTATTCCATTTCGTAACATTATTTACAGATTGTAAATGTCTGTAGGCCTATTCTGTTTGTGAACTATTATCCAGCGAGATTTACCCGGTACATCTGCATATGTAATGACCCCACTTCGGCAATGTTTTGTTAAGACACTCAACTAACGGACTTTGCACACGAAAATTAATCAGTATCAGTTCAATGTGGTCAGACAATACGATTGTATGTATTGTTATGAGCATCCTAACAACCTATCTATAGGATTTTTTTTAAAAAATAAGATGAAATTTATGTAATCAGGTCTAATAGGAAATTTTAGTTGACAAAGTTGGCATTTTGAAAAAAAAAAAACAAAAAAAAAAACTCCTTGAAAGTAAGCAAGTTTTATTACGGAACATTTTACCCTTTAAGGGGGAATGCTCCAGATTCCTAAATCTTTTCCCAATAATAGAATTTATTTATATTTTGTGTGTTGAAATTACATGTTATTACCAATTGAAAAAAAATCATTCCTCCTATAATATTGGTCAGTATACGTGAACTACCCGGTGAAGCTAAATCATTCATCCTATAATGTCGGTTAGTATACGTGAACTACCCGGTGAAGCTAAATCATTCATCCTATAATGTCGGTCAGTATACGCGAACTACCCGATGGAGTTAAATCATTCATCCTATAATGTCGGTCAGTATACACGAACTACCCGGTTGAGCTAAATCATTCATCATATAATGTCGGTCAGTATACGCGAACTACCTGGTGGAGCTAATTCATCCTATAATGTCGGTCAGTATACGCAAACTACCCAATGGAGCTAAATCATTCATCCTATAATGTCGGTCAGTATACGCGAACTACCCAGTTGAGCTAAATCGTTCATCTTATAATGTCGGTCAGTATACTCGAACCAATCGGTGGAGCTATATCATTCATCCTATAATGTCGGTCAGTATACGCGAACTACCCAGTTGAGCTAAATCATTCATCCTATAATGTCGGTCAGTATACGCGAACTACCCGGTTGAGCTAAATCATTCATCCTATAATGTCGGTCAGTATACGTGAACTACCCAATGGAGCTAAATCATTCGTCCTATAATGTCGGTCAGTATACGCAAACTACCCGGTTGAGCTAAATCATTCATCCTATAATGTCGGTCAGTATACGTGAACTACCCGGTTGAGCTAAATCATTCATCCTATAATGTCGGTCAGTATACGCGAACTACCCGATGGAGTTAAATCATTCATCCTATAATGTCAGTCAGTATACATGAACTACCCAGTTGAGCTAAATCATTCATCCTATAATGTCGGTCAGTATACGCGAACTACCCGGTTGAGCTAAATCATTCATCCTATAATGTCGGTCAGTATACGCAAACTACCCGGTTGAGCTAAATCATTCATCCTATATTGTCGGTCAGTATATGTGAACTACCCAATGGAGCTAAATCATTCGTCCTATAATGTTGGTCAGTATACGCGAACTACCCGGTTGAGCTAAATCATTCATCCTATAATGTCGGTCAGTATACGCGAACTACCCAATGGAGCTATATCGTTCATCTTATAATGTCGGTCAGTATACTCGAACCAATCGGTGGAGCTATATCATTCATCCTATAATGTCGGTCAGTATACGCGAACTACCCGGTTGAGCTAAATCATTCATCCTATAATGTCGGTCAGTATACGCGAACTACCCGGTTGAGCTAAATCATGCATCCTATAATGTCGGTCAGTATACGTGAACTACCCAATGGAGCTAAATCATTCGTCCTATAATGTCGGTCTGTATACGCTAACTACCAAATGGAGCTAAATCATTCATCCTATAATGTCGGTCAGTATACACTAACTACCCAATGGAGCTGAATCATTCATCCTATAATGTCGGTCAGTATACGCGAACTACCCAATGGAACTAAATCATTCATCCTATAATGTCGGTCAGTATACGCAAACTACCCGGTTGAGCTAAATCATTCATCCTATATTGTCGGTCAGTATACGTGAACTACCCAATGGAGCTAAATCATTCGTCCTATAATGTCGGTCAGTATACGCGAACTACCCGGTTGAGCTAAATCATTCATCCTATAATGTCGGTCAGTATACGCGAACTACCCAATGGAGCTAAATCGTTCATCTTATAATGTCGGTCAGTATACTCGAACCAATCGGTGGAGCTATATCATTCATCCTATAATGTCGGTCAGTATACTCGAACCAATCGGTGGAGCTATATCATTCATCCTAAAATGTCGGTCAGTATACGCGAACTACCCAATGGAGCTAAATCATTCGTCCTATAATGTTGGTCTGTATACGTGAACTACCCAATGGAGCTAAATCATTCATCCTATAATGTCGGTCAGTATACGCGAACTACCCAATGGAGCTAAATCATTCATCCTATAATGTCGGTCAGTATACGCAAACTACCCGGTTGAGCTAAATCATTCATCCTATAATGTCGGTCAGTATACGCGAACTACCCAATGGAACTAAATCATTCATCCTATAATGTCGGTCAGTATACGCAAACTACCCGGTTGAGCTAAATCATTCATCCTATATTGTCGGTCAGTATACGTGAACTACCCAATGGAGCTAAATCATTCGTCCTATAATGTCGGTCAGTATATGCGAACTACCCGGTTGAGCTAAATCATTCATCCTATAATGTCGGTCAGTATACGCGAACTACCCAATGGAGCTAAATCATTCATCCTATAATGTCAGTCAGTATACGCAAACTACCCGGTTGAGCTAAATCATTCATCCTATATTGTCGGTCAGTATACGTGAACTACCCAATGGAGCTAAATCATTCGTCCTATAATGTTGGTCAGTATACGCGAACTACCCGGTTGAGCTAAATCATTCATCCTATAATGTCGGTCAGTATACGCGAACAACCCGGTTGAGCTAAATCATTCATCCTATAATGTCGGTCAGTATACGCGAACTACCTGGTGGAGCTAATTCATTCATCCTATAATGTCGGTCTGTATACGCAAACTACCAGGTTGAGCTAAATCATTCATCCTATAATGTCGGTCAGTATACGCAAACTACCCAATGGAGCTAAGTCATTCGTCCTATAATGTCGGTCTGTATACGCTAACTACCCAATGGAGCTAAATCATTCATCCTATAATGTCGGTCAGTATACGCGAACTACCCAATGGAGCTAAATCATTCATCCTATAATGTCGGTCAGTATACGCGAACTACCTGGTGGAGCTAATTCATTCATCCTATAATGTCGGTCTGTATACGCAAACTACCAGGTTGAGCTAAATCATTCATCCTATAATGTCGGTCAGTATACGCAAACTACCCAATGGAGCTAAGTCATTCGTCCTATAATGTCGGTCTGTATACGCTAACTACCCAATGGAGCTAAATCATTCATCCTATAATGTCGGTCAGTATACGCGAACTACCCAATGGAGCTAAATCATTCATCCTATAATGTCGGTCAGTATACGCAAACTACCCGGTTGAGCTAAATCATTCATCCTATAATGTCAGTCAGTATACGTGAACTACCCAATGGAGCTAAAATATTCATCCTATCATGTCAGTCTGTATACGCGAACTACCCGATGGAGCTAAATCATTCATCCTATAATGTCAGTCTGTATACGCGAACTACTTGGTTGAGCTAAATCATTCACCCTATAATGTCGGTCAGTATACGCGAACAAATAGGCCTAGGTAGATCTGGGCCCAGCTGCGGATTCAGGGTTTCTGTGGACGGGGTTCGAACGTATAGGAGGGGAGGTTCGTTTTCCTAATATCACACAAATTTTACTGAATTTCTACATGAAATTGAAATAAAATGTTTGTCCCCCCCCTAACCCACTTTGGATCCATTACTGGGGCCTACAAAATTTCATCTGAATTTTTGTTCCCCGATCCCGCTAATATTGAAATTTGTCAATGTTGGCTAACGTAGATCTAGATCTATCAAAAGTTTGTAACAATTTCTTGTACCGACAATTTTAAGTGAACAAAAATATTGTCTTTTGGGACAAAAATCATCGTGAGAAATAAAGAAAATGCTCATGGTCGGAAGTAATTCCTTCATTATCTACGATGTTTAACTTTTTCCGAGCCATCTCATCAACAAACAATTCTGACTTGGGGATCATTGCCTAGCAACGTAACGCCAGGTAGATAGATAAGCAGGTGCGCAATAAAATCTCGGCTTACGAGACTCTAGTCTGGTTCCCGTACCTGAAATCTACTACGGATTTTTGGATGTAAATTCAGTTATTTACACGAATGGGTACCAGTCTAACGAGACTCCACGTTACTGTTTCGCGTAGTCTGGTTCCCGCCTCTAATACACTACGTTATTTGATTTCATTTCATAGTAGATTTCAGGTACGGGAACCAGACTATGTTTCGCGGAGTTTCCAATCTCTGTTGTTATTATTATGTCTTTGTCAGAAGTGAATCGATCAAAAATCAAAATTTACCCGTAAAAAGTCCTTTCAGGTCGTTGTTTGATTTGAATATCAATAATTCAGTGAAAATTAACTGTCTGAAGAGTTCTGCATGACATACAGAACTCATGCATATGCAGTTTTAAGACTGCATGAGCAGTTTCGAAACTGCACGTGCAGTTTCGAGAATGAATAAAGTTACGTACATGCAGTTTTAAAACTGCTCGGGTTTCAAAACGGTATACAACATATACATTTTATGAAAACAACAACAAAGAAGGGTTCAGATTGACAAAATGTAACTGTAATTATAAAATATCAAAGGACAACATGCTCAACAAAGGACAACATACTCAACTACTCCCAAGTATATAAGGGGAATATAATCTTAAAAAAAATAGCACTTTGAAATAGCACCAATAGAGGTATAGGTTTAAACTATTGTAACTAGAATTTTAAGTTAACAAAAGATATGTCTGTGAAACACTAATCATCCAGAAAATGCTTACGTAAAGTTTTCACCTTAAATTATCGGAATGACAGACAGACAGACACAAGTAAAACAATATGCCCCCAATCTTTCGATATGGGGGGGGGGGGGGGGGGGGGATAACTAAACACAATTTAATCTTGAAACCAAACAACACTTGGTTGTCTAAGTTAAGTTGAAAATAATCACTTACGCTTTAATGAGTGCATTATACTGGAGTATACAAGCGGCGGCTAACACCCCAGCAGCATGGTCTTTGTCAATCTCTATATCATCATGGTACATGTTACCTAGAGCAACTGCCATGCCTGCAACAGAAACAAGAGATTTGAGGAACAGTTCATATGTATATGTGACCCGTCACGCTATAAGGGATCTTATCCGAGCTCAAAAAATCTAAATTTTGACAGACTTATCAGACTCAGCACTGGTCAACCAGATCCTGTATGCGAAAAATGAACACATAGTAAGATAGAGGAAACATTCTAGATTTAGAAAATTACATAGAAGTGAAAAGTGTCGGCCCTAGTCTGGCTGCGCAGACTGCGCAGACTGAGTAGGGTCGATATTTTTCACACATCCAATAAGGTCCCTTTTATCGTGATGGGTCACATATCAGTGTTCATCTGCAAAAAGGGGCTTGTGTTCTGATTCAAAGAGGATGCGGCTATAGCACAATTGGTAGCGCATTGATCAGACTATAAGCAGTAAGATCCCCGGTTTAACTCCTGGCTGCAGCAAATATCCTTTTTGACATTTGTTTCCCAATGAATTATTAATAATAAACCTTGTGTGCTAGCAGCTGGAGGCTAGGAAAGGTGAGGAAAACATTAGGAATCCATGGTAAGGTGCACCATCTACCTTGATATGACCAAAGCAGTTGAAAGAGGCAATTCAAATGACCAAATAAAGAAATCCAAATATAAAAGGTCAGCAGGGCTCGCGCTGGCGATCGCCACTTGAGCCATTGGCGACAGTTTTGAAAATGTGGCTCATAAAAAATGAAAGTGGCTCAAAGGGTGGCTCCAAGGGTTTGAAGTGTGGCTCTAATTGTTTACCTGTCAAACTTCGGGATTAACAAGCCCAGTTCTCGTGACAGTGTAAAATGCAAGTGTCTAGACGAGATACACAAAAATCAATACTCGTGACCTTTAAACCACAGTCCACTGCATAAATCTACCCAGTACACACTCAATTATGTAAACTTGTTAACCCAGTCCAGTAAAACAATAGAGTTTACAACACTCGACAGTTATAATATTTCACCCTTATTTATCTTTTTTTTTGCTGGATGAGAGACTTTTACTGGATTATCATTTGAAAAGAAATGACTTTATTGATTGATACAAATTATGGTAAACTCGTCTAGATGATGACAATTTGTAAAATAGAAAGTTGTTGACTAGATTTAGATCAACAATGTCGGATATATTTCGGGATATTTTCTTATAAAACAAAGGTAACTAAGTTTGTTTAAACTTTGCTGCAATTTTGCTTGTTCACTTTTCATATTCCATTACCACAATAATAAAATTGCAAACAAAGTGATTGGCTTCACTTGCATTATCTGGGGTCAGTCTAGATGGAGACTTAGAAATTTGATATGGCTATGAAGCTATTTATTTATGAGACACACTCGTCCAATGTGGGACCGTCCAATGAAATGTTAAGCTAAATTAATTTCTGTTAAGTCATGATGCAGACAATTAAAAAACTTGGCCTAGATCTAGATGAACTAAGTTCTAGTGCAATGAAACACAATTTCTGTATTTAACCTTTCCAAATAGATCTACCTGGTTTTGACTTCCTGAATAGAAAAGGTTTGGGAAAACATTGAAGCCAAATAATACAATACTGATAATCAGCATTTTCTCCTTTTGCCTCAATATTTTCTATGGCCTATTACTATTTTATCAACTACCAAATTACCATTGTTTCGTCTGCAACAGCTTTCAAATTGGATCACTCTAAATTACATTGTTTGGGAAAGGTTTAAAGCTCAAGAATGGTGTGGTGCACTAAATATGTTCCTAAAACAAAGTACCAAAGAAAATTATGTTCATTTTAAAATAATTTCTTCTGGCAACACTGTTTTAGTGTCGTCATAAGAAAGTATAAGGTGATGTAATTAACCCCCCCCCCCTCCAGCACAATTCATTGGCTCGAATGGCACCAATGTGGCTCAAGATTTTTCAAAGTGGCTCAAGCAGTGGCTCAAACTTTTTTTGAGCCAGCGCTAGCCCTGGGTCAGGCACACATTTCCTGTAGACTTAAAGGAGTTATTTTGTGACCAGCTTGTAACTAGGAAGACTTTGATGGACAATCATTTGCTACAAGACAGTAGAGAATTTGATTTTTTTTGTCTTATCCATTTACAGTTGACACTCGTAATGTCGACATCGGATAAGTCGAACTTTCGCTAAAGTCGAAGTTCAAATCTGGTCCTGTCCTCATCAATGGATATAACTTTTTTTCAAACAAAATAAATTCGAACTGAATATAGCCATTGAAATATAGTAGGAAAAGGATAAAAATTGCTCGAAACGAGCAATTTCTTTCCTTTTCCTACTATATTTCAATAATAATCGTAAATTATTAGTTTCACAAGCGGTCAAATATCAACTTTATCGAACAAAATTGGATAAGTCAAACTTCGGATATGTCGAGGTATTTTGACAGCCCCCTTCGACTTCGACACAACAAGTGTCGACTGTACTTACAAGTTTTAGTGATAGCTGGAAGACAGTAGAGAATTTGATTTTTTTTGTCTTATCCATTTACTTACAAGTTTTAGTGATAGCTGGAAGACAGTAGAGAATTTGATTTTTTTTTGTCTTATCCATTTACTTACAAGTTTTAGTGATAGCTGGAAGACAGTAGAGAATTTGATTTTTTTTGTCTTATCCATTTACTTACAAGTTTTAGTGATAGCTGGAAGACAGTAGAGAATTTGATTTTTTTTGTCTTATCCATTTACTTACAAGTTTTAGTGATAGCTGGAAGACAGTAGAGAATTTGAATTTTTTTTGTCTTATCCATTTACTTACAAGTTTTAGTGATAGCTGGATCATGTATGTCCATCTGTATAACCGTCACATTGTTTACACGCTCCTGTGACGTGTGTGCGGGATGATCCAGTTTTTTAGTGGCCGGCAACTCGGCTTCTGGTACGGTTGTTCCCTCAACTGTGCTCAGACGGTTAGAGATTTCTCTGTATTCATTACTGTAGTGGAGATAAAGTAGTGCAAAGTATACAGCTGTGGCAATCACATGACACAACAATTGGCAAAATGTTTTGACAATTCTGTTAATATGTGACAGATATGAAAACAGATTGAAGCAGAGAAGACAGAAATATGTCAGGGATGTTCTAGACATAGATCCATTAACAATCTGATGATAAAAAAAAATTATTGATGACCTGGTTAAATTTTGTTTAGTATTTAATTACCTGTGAAAGATATTCTTTTTAATGTAATTACCTGTGGAAGTTACTCTTTTTTATGAAGTTATCAAGTATTTCCGATGCAGTACTTTTATAGTAGAGTTGATGTGTGGGGTTTTCAGCCCCCTTCAACAAGGCAGTCAGGGTCTCAGACTTATGCAAAAACTGTCCTACTTTTCCACAGAGTTTTTATCATATGGAATTGGGACGTCAAAAAGCATCATTATGCGGGAATCGAAATCATTGTTTCAAATATACATACCTGTAGAAGTTACTCTTTTTAATGTAATTATCGAGTGTTTCAGATGCAGCACTTTTATAGTAGAGTTGTGGTGTGGGATCAACAGCATCCTTCAACAGGGCTGTCAGGGTTTCAGACTTCTGTACAAACTTGTTACAAGCAATTTCCTAATTTTCAACAATGTTTTCCACACCCTTTATCAGGTGTGACATAAAAAATATACATACCTGTAGAAGTTACTCTTTTTAATGTAGTTATCCAGTGTTTCAGACGCAGCACTTTTATAATAGAGTTGTGGTGTGGGGTCATCAGCACCCTTTAACAAGGCCGTCAGGGTCTCAGACTTCTGTAAGAATGGACGATGTAACTCCCAATCCATGCCCAAACAGTGCAGCAACACATCTGTAATTAGACGAATATTGTTATTTTTTTTAACCCATTCCCATACTTTGAGGCATTTTGAAGCCCCATCAATAAAAATGCTTTTGAAAACCTTGTGGAAAATTAAGCAATAGTTTGTGACAAGCAATTTCTTCATTTCCCACTATGATTTGTAACCATAAAGTTACAAAAGTGTAAAATCTCGTTCATTTGAAATTATTGTAAGTAACAACTTTGGAATCGGACTGGCCATTACATATACTTCTAATTTTCATATACATGTATATTCAATTATCTCAAATAATACTTCAGTAGATCTATGCATGACTTTGACCTTGATGCGTAACCTTGAACTTTGTTCAAATGTGTGTTTACTGAATAGGATGCCACTACATATGGCCAAAAGACAATGGTAGAACAACAAATCAAAAATTGTTTGTTTGGTCAACAATTCACAGTTTTGTTTGGGTAAATGGTTAAGTCATTAAGTACAAAGTTCCTTGGTCAAGGATTTAAAGATAATCCCTACAAAATGAAATATCAACAAAGTTAATACAGTCATGTACTAGTCTACACATATTAATCAACACAGTTCATTTTTATTAACCCTACCCTATTACATGAAGTTTAAAAGAATCTTAAGCCCAGATAGGACAAAAAAAGCCCTTCTGGCATTTAAGGACATTTGATTTATAAGACCCAGATCAGCCTGAGCCTAACTGCAGTTTGATAATAAAAATCCATGACATGTCACAGTTTCAAAGGTAATGAAGAAGCTATCAGAGAAAAGCATGGACTGCACGTGTATGGATGCAGGCTGATCACAATGATTGTTGTCTCGAATGATAAAAAGGCCTTTTTGCATGTCCCAGTTCATCTATACATTAACAAATGAAATAATGGATATCAGATTCATCAAAAGAAAAGGCAGTTTTTCCCCTTTGGCTTTAAAGGCTACCAAGCTAGGCAGTTGATTTCACCGTATATTGGAGAAAAATCATTAAATTAACATGTTTTATAAAAGATCCACTAAACTAGGCTGTTTAAAAAGTTTTGTTTGCTTTTCTTTATGTTGTTACTTGGATGAATTTCGAGAAAATAAAGATGGGCAATTTCCGTAAAATTGCCACGAAGTGACGTCATACAATGGCTTGACTCCGCCCCCAATATAGAGCATGAGTTTCTGACAAAGATAAAGTGTGCAACTTTTCTGTCATATAACGAAGTCACAGTTTTTATCCATTTCTCAATCGTCAGAGTAATACAGACAAACTTAAACCGTTCTTTGTCACATTCCTTCACTCACTAACGACCTATTCTTTGACTGTTTTAACATTTTTTCTAACATTTACTAAGGATGAATTCCGTCTTTTGAGTATCGATTGGGGAAGTCGCTTTTTGACAGAAAAGTCGGACATTTATCTTTTTCAGAAATCTCAGGCTTTCCAGGAAATGACCCATGACTTCCCCTTTTTCCCGCCATGACATCATTAAGTGGACGGTATGACGTCATAACTTCAAGTAAGAAGTTTAGCGTTTTTTCTTCGGTAAAGATTGAAAAAGACTAAAATATCCAATTCAAAAGACGAAATAAAAATACTTCTAATGTTTGAAAATTGTAGAAACTTTGATATTTGGTTATTAGGAAGGTGTTTTTTCGACACAAGAGTTTAATTTTGCCAATCAACAGACACTTTAAAACTGATTGAGGTAAAGGAAGAAAATAGTTATTTTCTTCAATTCTCTGAATGTTTTGAAATCAAGTTTTGTAAAGGGGAACAATTGAAAAATATATGAACAGTTTTATCTACTTAATTTCATGCAAAAGCCTATATTTTGCCAAATCTACTGAGGTGCATTATAATGCATATTGTGCAGCTAAGTATCTTCTTTAATAAAAACAAGCTATTATAATGATAAAGCAAAGCAAGCGAATTTTACATAAACACAATAGATATCAGCTGGAGTCTGGAAAAGGGCATTTTATACAAAAATATAGCATCTTATGATCCATTAGATTGGTTTGTATATGAGTGGAGTCTGATCAGGATCCATGCTACTCTGAGTACTCTGCAAGAGTTGTTACAGGCAATGAAGAAGCTATTAGAGAACAGCATAGGTCTTGATCAAACTGCTGATCTGGTGTCACTTTTTGTGGTATTCACCAATAACTCATATTCCAAGTTTACCTTTGAAATTTCAAAACAATTCATCTGATTGGGCGAGACGTAATCAGATGGCTTATATTAATGTAATTTGGATTCAGTCAATGTTGGTGAATACAGCCCATTGTCTAAAATTATATTGTGGTTCCTTTTCCAGGTCACAGCTTATTATATTAATCTATCAACCAATATCTAGCAATGAAAAAATCTCATTAATAATAAATTATTCCCAATATATGTTCTACCTGTCAATAAAATAACATTGATTTCTGGCAATCATATTCATCCAATGTGAAGAAAAATACCTCAAAGATATGATTGTAAGCAAAAATATGAACAAAGAAATGAAAATCATCATTACAAGGATCGAAAACAAACTTTATCTTGCAAAGAAAAACAAGCAAATTCGTTGAATTGATATCCCCCGCCGAATATATTTTCATTGTCAATAAAGTAGCGCGGAAACGAATATAACTCTGTATGTATATGGCTTCAACAGAACGAATATCACTCTGTATTTATATGGCTAAAACAGTCAGGGGAAGTAACTCTAAATTTGAGGGTCGAACCGGGTAACCCCGACGATATGCGTATGTCCTCATTGTAGTAAAGCTGTGTGCCAAGTTTCATTGAAATCCGGTGTATAGTTTTCAAGAAATAGCGCGGAAACGAATATCACTGTATGTATATGGCTTAAACAGTCAGGGGCAGTAACTCTGAATTCGGCGGTCGAACCGGGTAACCCCGACGATATGCGCATGTCCTCATTGTAGTAAAGCTGTGAGCCAAGTTTCATTGAAATCCGGTGTACAGTTTTCAAGAAATAGCGTGGAAACGAATATCACTCTGTATGTATATGGCTAAAACAGTCAGGGGCAGTAACTCTAAATTCAGTGGTCGAACCGGCTAACCCCGACGATATGCGCATGTCCTCATTGTAGTAAAGCTGTGAGCCAAGTTTCATTGGAATCCAGTCTACAGTTTTCAAGAAATAGCGCGGAAACGAATATCACTCTGTATGGATATGGCTTAAACAGTCAGGGGCAGTAACTCTAAATTTGACGGTCGAACATGGTAACCCCGACGATATGCACATGTCCTCATTGTAGTGAAGCTGTGAGCCAAGTTTCATTGAAATCCAGTCTATAGTTTTCAAGAAATAGCGCGGAAACGAATATCACTCTGTATGTATATGGCTAAAACAGTCAGGGGCAGTAACTCTAAATTCGGCGGTCGAACCGGGTAACCCCGACGATATGCGCATGTCCACTTTGTAGTGAAGCTGTGTGCCAAGTTTCATCGAAATCCGGTCTACAGTTTTCAAGAAATAGCGCAGAAACGAATATCACTCTGTATGTATATGGCTAAAACAGTCAGGGGCAGTAACTCTAAATTCGACGGTCAAACCGGGTAACCCCGACGATATGCTTATGTCCTCATTGTAGTAAAGCTGTGTGCCAAGTTTCATTGAAATCCGGTGTATAGTTTTCAAGGAATAGCGCGGAAACGAATATCACTCTGTATGTGTATGGCTAAAACAGTCAGGGGGAGTAACTCTTAATTCGGCAGTGGAACCAGGTAACCCCGACGATATGCGCATGTCCTCATTGTAGTGAAGCTGTGAGCCAAGTTTCATTGAAATCCAGTCTATAGTTTTCAAGAAATAGCGCGGAAACGAATATCACTCTGTATGTATATGGCTAAAACAGTCAGGGGCAGTAACTCTAAATTCGGCAGTCGAACCGGGTAACCCCGACGATAAGCGCATGTCCACTTTGTAGTGAAGCTGTGTGCCAAGTTTCATCGAAATCCGGTCTACAGTTTTCAAGAAATAGCGCGGAAACGAATATCACTGTATGTATATGGCTACAACAGTCAGGGGCAGTAACTCTAAATTCGGCGGTCGAACCGGGTAACCCCGACGATATGCGCATGTCCACTTTGTAGTGAAGCTGTGTGCCAAGTTTCATCGAAATCCGGTCTATAGTTTCCAAGAAATAGCGCGGAAACGAATATCACTGTATATATATGGCTAAAACAGTCAGGGGCAGTAACTCTAAATTTGGCGGTCGAACCGGGTAACCCCGACGATATGCGCATGTCCACTTTGTAGTGAAGCTGTGTGCCAAGTTTCATCGAAATCCGGTCTACAGTTTTCAAGAAATAGCGCGGAAACGAATATCACTCTGTATGTATATGGCTTAAACAGTCAGGGGCAGTAACTCTGAATTCAATGGTCGAACCAGGTAACCCCGACGATATGCGCATGTCCTCTTTGTAGTGAAGCTGTGTGCCAAGTTTCATCGAAATCCGGTCTATAGTTTCCAAGAAATAGCGCGGAAACGAATGACGGACGGACGGACGGACGGACGGACATGGCAAAAACAATATCCCACCCCGAAAAATTTTTTCGGCGGGGGATAATTAAATGATTGAATAGGGTTTATCACCATGTTCAACAATTTTTTAGTAGAAGCTGGTAGACTTAACAAGTTCATAGCATTTCTAAAAACCAGAACAAGCACAGAATCTGACCCAAGCCAAAAACTGCTCAAAGAAGACAATTTGTACATTGTTCAGAGCAAAGTGGCATTTCAAATGTCAAAAAATATGTTGGCCATTCCTGCAAAGAAAAATCTATAATTCTCTAAAACACACTAAAAAAGTAAAAGTTGTGATTCAAAATTATACTATGTGAAGAATAATACTCTAGCACAAAAACCTACACCTTTCAGATGCTTCATTAATTAACCTTTACCCAAATGACAAACTTTTAGACTGTTCCTAATTAGATTATATTGTCACAGACAACAAATAAACATATAAAGTACATGTAATTTGTTTAGCCTAGCCATTTCTAACAAAATTTTAGACAGATCATAATTGCAATTACAGCCAATCTGCCCATTCAGCATTGCTTATCAATGCTTTCAATAAAAGGTATTCTCATATTTTGTTCTATTTGATTATGATTGAAAAACGTTTTGGGTCTGCTTTATTCATTTTTGTTTTTCTGCATTTGGAAAGGTGTATAAAGTTTTACAAAGCAGCCCTTTCCTGTTATTTTAGCAAACACCAAAACTTAAAGGCTCAGTCACATACATGATTCCACATCCACATCACGGCCAGAGCATGTCCAAAAATACTAAGTTGTAAAGCATATTTTTGGACACAAAGTGGACGTAATGCGGAAGCGGAACTTTATGTGACCAGGCCTTAACACAAATGTTTACAGACCATTATTGTGAAAGACAGACACTGGCCCTTTAGATCTATAGGATAAATCTGAAATGGGATGAAACCTACATGCATGACTAAAAGGCAAAATGAGATAAGAAACCTATCCCAAATGATAAAACAGTACTAACACAATCAATTTCTTGGGCACCAGGGGCCTGTATTATCAATGATCTTACGACCACGTTTTTGTGTAAACTGTGTAAGAAGACATCTGATTTGCATGAGAAATCAGATTGGGCCAATCAGATTTGTTGTTACAAGTAATTACGCAAAAAACAGTTGTTATAAGGACCATTGATAATAAAGGCCTCAGGAGATAAAATATTTGAAAACTTAAGTGCTAAAGGAGAAAATGTTCACGGTGGGGATTGTGCATGATGGGATGGATAACGACTACCGACAATAGGGAACGATTTTATCAAGTAAACCGTGACGTAATTTCGGACAAATGAATAGTATTTCGTTGGTGTTGTTATAAAATCTCGTAACTACGGCTTGAATCAAACCGTAGTTACTAGATGTTATAACAACACCGACGGTTTATTAAAACATAACGGTAAACTCAGTCTATTTTATGCACAAAATTTGATGCCAACTCGCCTCGCTTCAGGTAAGACATTTTGCAATAACTCTGTTATTTCTGTATCAATTTTCAAGCGGTTTGCTGCATGTACCCCGCCTTATCGAGCTCTTTCATCGGATGTATGACATATTAGACAACTCATGATACTTTTTCCGAAATATTGTCCCAACCGATCAGAAAGCGAAATGGTAACGACTACGGCCAAATTAACCACGCTTCAGGTAAGAATTTGTGCAATAACTTTCTTATTTCTGCGTCAATTTTCATGCGGTTTGTTGCATGTACTCCGTCTTACTAAGCCCTTTTCTCAGATGTATCATTTATCTGGAACTTCCTTGTACTTTTCTCAAAAACCGATCCCAACCGACTAGAAAAAGGGCCTGAATTTTTTGTCGTTTTTCTGGTCGGTTGGGATCAATTTTTGGACAAAGTACAAAGATTCTACAAACAAGTCATATATCCTAGGAAAGAGCTCACTAATGTGGGGTACATGCAACAAACCGCTTGAAAATTGGAGCAGAAATAAGAAAATTATTGCACAATTTCTTACCTGAAGCGAGGCAATTTTTGTCCGTATACTCCATATTTGTTATCCATCCCAGCATGCACAATCCCCACCGTGATGTTGAAAACTAACATTTACTTCTTTCACATCACTTAATCCTAGCTGAATGAATAAATTTTATGCAAGTTCTGATAGTTAAAAAACAAGTTTCATGTAAAACACCATTTAACCAGAACTAGACAATTACTTTGCCATCTGGAAAAGGTCTAAAGTGGGATATCATGCCGACAGCTTTTACTAAACTATCTTTCTGATAAACCATGCAGAAACATTTCTACAAAATGATGATACAAATGTGATATACCAGTAAAAATAATAATTTTGCTACATCTACAACTAAATTATGACAAGAGGACCATGATGGTCCTTAATCGCTCACCTGAACTGAGATTCACAAGGTGAGAAATGATTGCACCTTGTCTCATGATATCCAAAAGAACATTCTAATTCTCAATAGTCTTCATCCTTGTGACTAGACATACCTTCTGAACATGTTTCATGAAGATTGGACAAAAATTGTATCATCTACATTGCTAACAAGGATTTTGTCTTTAAGGCCACTTTTCCCACGATATCCAACAGAACATTCCCATTGTCAATGGGTTTCATCCTTGTGACTAGACAAATAATCTGACTAAATTTCATGAATATTGAGCCAAAATTATTGTCTCTATAGCGGTAACAAGGATTTTGTCATTAAGGCCCCTTTTCCCATGGCATCCCATGGAACATTCCTATTTTCCTCAGAGTTCATCATTGTGACTAGACAAACACAAGTTTCTTGACGATTAGACCAAAATATTGTTGTCTCTAGAGTGCTAACAAGGATTTTCTCATTAAGACCCCTTTACTCATGATATTGACTGGAACATTCCAATTTTTTATAGGGTTTATCCTTGTAACTAAAACAAACATTCTTTTTAGTTTCATGAAGATTAAACCAAAACTGTTGCTTCTAGAGTGTTAAAAGGATTTTGTCATAAAGGCCCCTTTTCCCATGATATCAAAATGGAAAATTCCGATTGTTGATAAGCTTCATCCTTGTGAATAGACAAATATTTTGATCAAGTTTCACGAATTTTTGTCGTTTGGGAAAGGGTTAAGCCAACATTATGGCCTGTAAATTGCCAACACAGATTTTGTCATTATGGCCCCTTTTCCCATGGTATCCAATGGAATATTTCCATTTTCTGTAGGGTCCATCTCTGTGACTAGACAAACATTCTGACCAAGTTTTATGAACATTTGGCCAATATTGTAGCCTGTACAATGCTAACAAGGGTTTTGTCTTTCAGGCCCCTTTTCCCATGATATAAATGAGAAGGTTCCAATTTTCAACAGGATTCACCCCATATAAATCCCAAGAATCAACAACAAGGATCCCTATAAAAAAAATACTGTTACTGTATCTTGCACAATACATAGTTAAATGTTTTGAGATGAAAAGGTTTTCCAAGTCAAAAATAAAAATGTTAGAGATAGAACTCTTAACCCCTATATAAACCCCAAGAATCAACAACATAGGGCTCTTTCTTCATTGCAAAATGATTAATTTCATAATAATTTAGTAAAGAGCTAAAGAGGATATAAGTTGCAAAATAGAAGCAAGTCTGATTATAAATCCAAAGAAAAGATAACAGAACACTGATAACAGCTAGATTAAATCCTCATTTGTTTACTTAAGCTGGGGAAAGTCTAGATCATTGATAAGATAAATCCAAGTTTATCAAAATGGACCAAGGGAGGTTACTTGAACACTAAAAGTCTTATGGCTTCACTGACTGGTTATCTTCCTTAGTAAGTCTGATAAGCCCCACCCTGCCACGCCCACATTTTTTGCCTAATCTTAAAATTTGAAAACAAATTTTGAAGCGAGTCACTCAAGGAACATTCCTGCCAAGTTTGGTTCAAATTGACCCAATGGTTGATTTTTAAATAATTTTCTTAGGATTTTTAAGCCCTGCCCTGCCACGCCCACATTTATTTGAAAATCAAAAATTAACGAACAAGTTTTGAAAAAGGGCATCCAAGGAACATTCCAGCCAAGTTTGGTCAAAATTGGCCCAACGGTTCAGGAGGAGAAGATGTTTGAAGAAATTGTGAACGGACGGACAGACGGACGGACGGACGGACAGACGGACAGACGGACGGACGACGGACGGTGAGCGACCACAATAGGTCACCTTGAGCACTTCGTGCTCAGGTGAGCTAAAAATAATGTACCAAAACTGGACTGTGTTCTCTACTGTTTGATAACTTTTCTGCGAAAATGAAAAATGAAAAAGAGTTTAAAATAGGACACTTGGACAGAAGAAAATGACAAGACAACAAGACAAGGGTTTACAATGAGAAGCATGAATATCATCAAGAATAGCTACTAGTAAATTAACTCTTTCCCAAACAGCAATTTTTTGCAATTTGCAATTTGAAAGGAGTTGTAGACGACAAAATTTATGTTGATAAAAATAGAATTTGTGTATAATGAAGCCCCAGAAAATATTGAGGCAAAAGGAGAAAGTGCTGATTATAAGCACTTTCTTCTTTTGTCTCAAAGTTTTCCCAAGCCTCATCTAATAAAATCGTCAAAACCAGGTCTTGTTTGGGAAAAGGTTAACAGTAAAGGGTTTAGATCGATTTCAATAGATTGTGTCAAAGGATTATGATTGTCATAAACTTCTGTATTATATCTACCCAAATATCAATACTAATAATATCTGAGCCAGGAGCTGGAAGAAGGGCCCTAGTAGCATTTAATATCATCATGTTTCCCGATCTTCATGTGCATTAGTTCATAAAGCCGAAAATCAGAACATTTTTCTAAGGTTTTTCAATAATTCTAGTCAGTATTACCCATTTGAAAAATGTTCTTATCAGAAGGCAGGAAAATGCCAGGATTTTGCTGAATATAATGGATATTTTAACCCTTATCATGCTGAATTAATTTTGACCAGTACACCTCCGTACCACTGAATTAATTCACTGTGCACAGCGTATAAATGGGGTGCACCTATTCCGACACTATAAATTGAATATATGAGGCATTTTAGCAATATAAACCCTATGTTTTTGAAAGAAGACTACATACCGTGTAGAATCATCGAGAATTTCGTGTTGTTGATTCACTTTGACCCACTTAAATTGCATCATAACAAATCCGTTGTCAATCAAGCCCGACCCACTAAAAGTGACAGTTGGTTCGTTCCGCTATCGGGGCGATTATTCCATCGGTATTTAACACACAAAGTCCAAATCTACGATATTTTGTTCCAAATATATTTCTAAACATCACTACTATAGTCACTTTCCGTTTAAAAGTCACTATCATCAAAAATTCACGCACAACTTCATCAACATGCTTGCCTTCTGAGCGCCGCCATTTTGGATTAGGGTTTTCCCAATTTCACTCTTGAATATTCAGTGCATCATTATGACGTCTAAGGCTTTTGGTTGGCTGATATTTTTACAGAATTGACCTTCACTGAGAGTGCCCTACTAAATATAGCTCAAAACTTGCATGAAACGTGATCAGTTCGTGAATACGAGGCTCATATTGGGGGAACCCCTTTAGCGTGACCTAGAGTCGCGCTTAGCGGTGGCGAATGGGGTAGGGTAGCGCGACCTGTGGTCGCGCTTAGCATGATAAGGGTTAAACAACGTCTGATGAAAAAGCAATTGATGACCAACCAAAATTTTGGTTGGTCATCAATAACTTTTTCATCAAGTGCATTCAAAATATCTATAATTCCAGATAATCACTGGTGCTTTCCCCCATTCTTTGATTGAAATCGTTTTCAAATCAGTCACATATTAGCAGAATTATTGAATATTTTCTGCAATTGATGTGTCACATGATTCCGTTACATAGTTCAGTTCTATCATAATAAATGCTGCTCTCTTACAGCTGTTCATGAAGCTGTTCTTGATCAGACTATATGTTTGCATAGGCTAATCTGAATCCACCTTTGTCTTAACCCATTACTGCACAGTGACACCTTTTTACTCCCTTAAAGAAAAGGCTTGGGAAAACATTGTGGAAAATGAAGAAATTGCATGTCACAAGCAATTTCTTCATTTTCCACAATGTTTTCTACCCCAAAGGACAACTAAACTTTAAATTTCATTCATTTGAAAATGTCATCTGCAACATCTTTGAATTTGGACAAGCTTAAAATTGTATCATCTGGTAATGGGTTAAATGCCACAAGGGGCCTTTTACAGGAGCCTGGCTAATATAATATTGTATTAACCCTACTAAACAAACTTTATCCAATATTAGATTATCATTTTGAAGTCTTAAAGCGAAACATTGTAAATGCATGTAGATGAATATGCAATTAAAACAATTTTGCATTAAGTTCTGAATTTGTCCTTTCGAAAAAGTTATTTTTCAGCCATCCTATGATTGTTTTATTCTTTCCCAAGTATGTCCTTCTTTTCATTCAATTTTTTCACACTTGTTTAGTTTGAAGTTTTCTTCAATGTTTGTTGAATGGTAAAGATTAAAGATTGCATGATATTAGCGCAGGTTGACACATTTTGAAGGATAAGCACAATATTACAATAATCTTTCAGTAATTGATCAATTGAAATTGTTTGATTTATTTCAGCCCTTCATTGCTGTTCCTATTCGATTATTTACAATTTTAAAATATTATAAAATATATTGTAATAAACAAAAGATTTGTGTAGGACTGATGTAAATGTGTATTAATCCTTTCCCAAACTGTGCAACAAAAGATAATTATGACCGGTCTAATTTGAAAATTAATGCAGATGACAAAATTAGTGTAAATAATCATAGGAATTGTGTACAATATAGCTGTTTGTCAGCATTTTCTTCTTTTGACTCAATATTTTCCAAAGTCTATTCTATCAGGGACATCAAAACCAGGTCTTGTTTTGGAAAAGACTCCTTTTGATGGCCACGCTAAATATGAGTTTGACGAACCAAACAGGAAAAGAACAAAATGCTGATAATTGGCATTTCTTTCCTTTTCCCTAAAGAATGAAAGATCAGACTTAACATATATATGATCTTAGTCTATCATTCTAATCTATACACACAATGTGAACAAATAATAAGTCTCAAGAACATATTCTACTGCATTCCATCCATCATTAGAAACCAAACACTTTGTGCATCTTTGCATATCAGTGACAACAGACATTGACAATGTATACCCTCATCAAGTTCTGGGCATCAGCGTGGCAATGAAAATGGTCAAGGGATACCCTCGTCAATTTCTGCTGCAAAGGATGATGCACAATGCACAAAGTTGCACATAGTGTTTGGTATCTATTGATGAATAAAATACCTTCACCCTTTTCCAAACAAGACCTGGATTTGACATTCCTAGTAGAAATGGCCTGAGAAAACATTGAGCCAATGAAAATGCGGTTAATCAGCAATTTCTCCTTTTGTCTCAATATTTTCCTGTCCATGTTGCACACAAATCATATCTTTATTATCACCATTTTTATCGTCTGCAGCATCTTTAAAATTGGACAACCCTAAAATTTTGTCGTTCTGGAAAGGGTTACGTAAAACAAAATGAAAGTCAACATTTCCACTAAGACACAATGGTAAGCTTACAACAAAACTTCAATGTTTTGTTTTGAATATGTCATAAAAATTCTCTCAGAATGGTCATCTGTATTAAAATACCC